>WNGS01000411.1:15309081-15353647 GCA_020271785.1 Procambarus virginalis
TAAATGTTGTGTTTCTTCGTGGCCGTCCTACCACGGTTACTGGCGATGGGAAACGGCTCTGGCGAGGTTGCATATTGGCCATACTCGCCTAACCCATGGTCACTTGATGGAGCGCTGCCCTGCTCCTTATTGTCTTAATTGCATTGTCCCTCTTACAGTCATGCATGTCCTTCTTGAATGTCCTAACTTCCAGGACGAGCGTGTGTCTTGCTTTCCGACCGCCCCTCGTGGTCACTTGTCCCTCAATAGAATTCTTGGTGACTCAGATACTTTTGATATCGTTCGCCTTATGTGTTTTTGTTCTCGTATTGGCATCCTTGGTGATATTTAGCGCCCTCTGATTATTCCGCACATTTGATGGTGCTACATAGCCTTCCCGGTTTGGTGCCTTCTTTTGATAATTACTTACTTGACAGGAATTCTTGAAACCTGCAACATCACTAGCAAGAGGTCATAGATTCAGTCTTAAGGAAACAAACGTACCAAAACAATATTAGAAAGTTCTATTTTGCAAACATAGTAGGAGACGGTTGGATACAGTTAAGTGAGAGGCGGTGGATACCAAAACTGTCAGTGGTTTCAAAGTCATATGACAGAGTACTGGGAAGATGGGATGCTACGAGCATAGCGCTCATCTTGTAACTACACTTTGGTAATTACACACACAGCACAGATATAAATATGGTCAGTGTGTTTTTGTATTTATTTTGTGTGAAAATGCATGTATGTGTACAGTACTTTAATATCATTTTCAGAATAATATACACATGCTTACATTCATGATCTTTTAAGCTGAAGCATAGCCCTCAAATGTTAATATTTCTGCTAACTAAAGGATAACATGGCGATTTTGTTATTGTTTCAGCAACTACTGTAGCTTTTCCAAGTTTCATAAATGCCAATTTCTGAGTCTTGTGTTTTTAGTACCTTATGCCCACAAAAAGTTTGTATCAGAACAGAATCATGATAATTTAAGCCATTCTTATGTCTAGATTTTTTTTCTTCATTTGTCCTGAATTCAAATATCAAATATAATTTGACAGCTTCATGTACAGACACATGTGCAAATAATAATTAAAACAAATATTAAATGGGCTTTATGTGGACAAATACCTGTTTCTTATAGGGAAATAATAATAATAATAATTAATAATTCTTTATTTAGGTAAAAGTACATACATACAAAATGAGTTACAGAATGTTGGATTTCTAGATAGAGCTAGTACGGTACTGTATATACTAAGCCTAAAGCCACTAATGTAATATGCACAGTGTTTCAGGCAAAAAATATTGGAAGGCTCCACATTAAGAATATGAATGTATTTTATTTATTTTTATTTATTTATTTATATATACAAGAGTTCTTTAATTCTTGTACAGCCACTAGCATGCATAGCGTTTTGGGCAGGTCCTTAATCGTAATTTTCCCCAGAATACAACCTGCCAAATCGTTTAACAACCAGGTACCCATTCACTGCTGGGTGAACAGTGGCTATAATTAAGGATTGGCACTCGGTCAATCCTTCCCGGCCAGAATACCAACCCTGGCCAAAGCGCTCACGAAGCGCCAGGTAAGTGTCTTACCATTGCGCCACAGGGACTGCTCTTAATGTACAGTAATTGAAATAAAATGTACTTAAAAGGTTTGGGAAATTAGCGATGTCCAGTATGAACTGAAATAGGAATATTGTTTTATTATTTTCAGTTTTATGGTCATAGACCTAGTAAATTAATAACATTGGTTTCCACAAGCATTTTGTTTCTTCCTGTTTAATTTTTGTGTATCAGTACCCCTGTATGAATGTACAGTATATATATATAACAACAAATCTTGTATGAACAAATTGTTCTCTATGGCATTGATTTTCATTGCCAGAGCAACAGATGTTGGCTCTTAGACAGCTTTAGCTATACATCAAGATTGTGCTTCTGCGAATTATAGATAAATTGCATGTCCAGACTTATAGTTATTAGCCCCAGAGCTGTAATTATTTGCTTGGATATTGTTCAGATAAAGCAGGATAGGCTAGTAATTTGATAACTGTAACTTCCATATTCTAACGCCGTACTTTTTTGTTCTCATGCAGCCCGTGAGTTTGTGTGTGGAGGTGCCCATGGGAGCAGGTATAGTGACGTGTTGCTCTCCTCATGCACCATGTCGTAACTTTGTGCATGAACCTGACGCTCACTGTTTTGTGCAGGCGGGTTGGTGCCTGTGTCAGTCCTACCCACCCTGCCCAAGACCTGTAGTCACATCTGTGTGCCCCAACAGTAGTACCCCGCCCTCCCTTCCAGGCCAGGTCACCCCAGTCATTCCAGCTGCTGCATGTGTTACCCCAGTAAGGGTAGATGTGGCTCCTGCTCCAGGTAGTGTCAGCAGTCACGGGCCATGTTTAGTGCCTCAATGTGTGTGTAGTGCTGGTGCTAGTGAAGAGAAAATTAGCCATCACTGTCAATGTGGCTACCCAGCTAGAGGACCTCAAATGAGAACTGAAGGTGGAGTACAATCTAGAGACCTTTTACGCAACCTTTTGTTACTTGGTGGAACCTCTGTGGATGGGACAAGTGTAATTGGCCATGAACAGCTATTGAAACGAGTCAATTCAGCACCAAACACAAGCTTTGTGCCATTAAAACCTCATTGGCACATACCTTTAGCTGCTTCTCATTCTCTTGACACTGGTAGCTGCCTCCATCAGACATATCCGCCGTGTGCTAAGCTCCGACTCCGAGCCTCATCATCCCGGTTAATCTCCCATCATAGCTCTTCAACTGAAGAATGGTTTGAAGAGGTTCCTGTGCATCAAGATGCTGACCACGTTAACAAAAATTCAAGTGTGTATGTTCGTTCTGAATCTCGGAAACCCACTCAGGAAGTTAATCCACCATCTACACCAAAACTTTGTGAAAGTGGAGACAAGCCACCACCTTCTCCAGTATCAGGAGGGTTCCAGGATATGGACACGGGTGTTTGGTTGCCCTCTAGCCAGATAGCAGAGGAATCTGGAGAAAGTGTTGGTGCATGTAGCATGGGTGAGAGTGGAGGGGCAGACAGCAGAGGTGAAGGTGAATGCCATAGTACAAAGGGAATGCTTGGAGTTGTCCGCAAACAAGTGAGCACTGAACAACACTCTCTCAATAATCTGCTTCTTGCCGATAGTTGTGACCAACTTTCTACTAAACACCTAACTCATTCAGAATCAAGTTTAAGTGTACATTACAGTGAAGATAGTGTTTCCAGTATGGGAAGGCCACTGAAAGATGGAGAGACAGTTTCACAAGCTCCCACATTTGACATTGCTGACGTAGATCCCAGTGACGTAAGCTCTCCAAAACCCCATATTAAGTGCCAAAAGCCTAGCCACAAGCCCAATGCTGATATATCTGAGCGCTCGCCTGGCCAGTGCTGTTGTGTGTTGTCTTAACCTAGACTCCGTAGTGCTTCTCTTAGTGCTCCGTAAGTTCAGAGTTATGTTAATTTTTCACACTTTCTGAAGCAAGTAATAGTTTGAACATAGAATTTTATGTAATTATTATTCATAATTTAAAAAAGTGGTCAAGTTAAGAACATTTGACTTGATACGTGCTTAATGCTAAATCCATTTCCTGCATATGCATTTCTCTTGTAGCCTCAAGTATTTCATGCAGAATATTATGACTTGCTTCAGTTTTCATATTTGCTGTTTTTGTTCACCAGGAACTAATGCTCCAGGAACTAATTTGTATAAGTATTGAAAACATGACTTTCAGTATGATGCCTGATATTTTTACAGTCATAGTACATATTTTTGCCTGCCCTGGTGCTCACCAGGAGCAGTAGTGCATCATGAGTAAAGTTTAGGATGGATGTAAAGAAATATTTATCTTTTTGTATTTCTCTCTCTCTCTCTCTCTCTCTCTCTCTCGGTATAAACAATTCTAGCTGCATCTTTTCATTGTACTGCTCTGTAGTTACTCTTCCATACTGCCCCGTATGCTCACCTCGGTACTTGTTGTTTCTTTAATTTCTGTCTTGCTCTTACATGGCTGCACTTCTTCACGCTTTATGCTTTATCTCTCTAAATTTATTTAAATGCCCTCTTTTTATCTTTGTCTTTTTCATGTCTTGGATATAATCCTGCATGCCTTTTTACTTTATATTCTTAGCAGTGATAACAATATGATCGTCTTGACATAATTTTGATGTTATTGTTTAAATGTCACATGTCATCCACTGTATAGTATATAATAGAGAAAAACAAAGGAGAGAAAGGAGATATTAGAGTTAAAGCATTAATTAGTTTGAAGGAATGTAAATCAATGGATTAATTTGTTATAATTTATATAAATGAAAATGAAAGGTAACTATTCTTTTGTTAGGATTCATTACAAATGTTTTAAGTCAGATTGCTTAATGTTTACTGGTATCTTTTTGTGATGCACAAATTATTTTTTTGGAAAACGTCTACCAATTGTATTCATATAGGATGACCATTGTTGCTGGTAAAAACACTTCTTCATGGGGAGTAAAGCTATTGTTTTTCATTGGAGAAGGGAAATCAATACATAAAAAAAAGTGCTGTGTTACCTAGTTGTCTTTTAAACCTCATACTATTTTTGTTCAACTATTATGCACACCTTTTCTGGGCGGGCCCTTCAGTAGCCATGTTTCCGGGAGATGCACCAGGCCTCCAAGACCCACCCTTTCCCACCAGGAGCTGGACCAGCATCTGGCTCTCCCCTGTGAAGTGAGTGGAGCAAAACAAGCAACTGCTTTTTTAAGAAAACAGGACACCCAAAGAGAACGAGGCAGACATTCGTTGCAGTAGTGTAAACACACTTTAACTGTTAAGCGCGTGACCACCACCAGTTGTTTTGTCACCCACGTTGTGTGCTCTAGCTTTGTACAGTATGTCACTCTGTAGGTCAGGGTTCCCTTCCTTAGTAGTCAGCTGGCATTTTCCTTGTCCCACCATTGATGCTTGCTCTGAGCGGTTTGGGTTCTTTCTTTGTTGGAAGTTGGCTTCTGTTGACTCACTTTGCTTAATGGTAATGCACAGGACTTGTTTCCCACTGCCAGGCCTGTTACCTGTGTGCTTGTTGCAATCGTGCCTGGCCCAATTTATTATGCGTGCTGGGCCTTTGCGCTTGGATTGTGTGAATGAGTGTTTTTTCCATGACTGTGAACATCTTCACTTGCCAGCAAGACAGCAGGTCGCTTACACAACAAACTAAGCAAGCTTTTTATCAAAGATGTAATGTGAGGCAAAGTGCATAGGTACTGTCGCTGGTAATGCAAGATGCCATGCAACAAGAGGTGGTGGTGATGTGGCCACATTTATATGGAATTCTAGCAAAGATTCTGTGCCACATATTCATGAGTTTCAAAAGCTGCATTATTGATAATTTCATGATGTTGAAAATACCAATAACATTTATTATTTTAAGATGCTCATCGATGAAAAATTATTGGCCAGATTATTTTTTAATGAAACCAAAATTATTGCAAGTTTTGTGTAGAAAGGTTAGTAATCTCACAATTGAAAAAATTATCAGTGCAAGTGTTTTCCATAAAGGTCGGTGTATTAACTTATTTAGAAGTAGTGTGGCATACCTGCATGAATCTGCCATTGCCTGGTCATAGAAAAATGTGTGCGTATAAACCTAAATGTTAAAAGAAAAATTAAGTACTGTATGAATTGACTGAAATCACTCATTCAGTCATATAACATTGTGTAGTGATGTTATGAAACTTATATATTTCATGGACACAGTGGCAAATGTGAATATGTATACAGTACCCAGTACTTTTCTATTAGATAATTAGTGAACTTAATTTATATAAATATAAAATTAAACATTTTGATAATAAGTTAACACGTGCATGATAAAGAAAAAATATTAAGAATAAATGCTCTGAAACAAAAGACAAATGTACGGCACCGTCATATGGTCTTACAGCTGTCTACACTGCATGCCAAGATCAGCTGTTTATTCCCGCCTAACTGTGGTGGTGACATGCTGCGAACAGCTGACTTGGCTGACTCATAATGAACACCTTCAGTTCACCTTTCTTAAATTTGTACAGACTGCCTGTGGTAAGTATTTATATAATTAATTTTTATGATCTATTTTGGGTTCCTATTGTGAATGGTTTTTCCGTCTTCTTCCTACACACAGACTATGTAAACTAGACATTTCTTAAATATTTTTCTCATAATTCCCCTATATTTTTCATAGCCTTCTACATACAAAATTGGTTTTGAATTATTTTCTCTGTGGCAGAATAAAGGGAAAAATTTACTTTTACTGTCTTGCCACATGTAAAGTATAGCAACTAGATTTTTGTACAGAATTTTTAGGTGATCACCATATTTTCTGGGATGACTTCTCTCAGTAGGTTATAAAGCACTGGTTCTATACTGCAAAGTCATAGCAATTGCACCAGGCCTCCTTCTACGAAGTGAAGGGAAGCTCAAAGTTCATATATCAATAAAAATGGAGGAAAACGCGCTAGAAAGAATAAGACCAAACAAAACAAGCGACTTTACCTCAGTATTTTTAATTTAGTTAAACAAAGCATGATCATTTCTATGGGGTAAATGCCCTCACCATGATGCATCCAACCACCACCATATGGCCGCCCAGATCATTCAGGGTCCCAGCCAGCCTGGCACCTCATTCATGAGCCAGTCAAACAGAACTCTCCAACTTGTCCCATCTTCTGGATGCATTCATAACAATCTTCAACTGTTGGAGAGATGATTAGTCATTTTGAGTAACAAATTGCATACAGTACTATCAAGTGACCTGTTCCCTTGGCCTTCCTCTTGTCACTGAAACAGTGGAACACATATCTGGTTATGTACTGGTCACACAAGATTAATTCATGGGTACTTAATGGAACAGAGACCTGCATCTTGTTGTCAGAATTGTATTGTTCAGTTGTCACTTATTTTGTTGTATATTGTGTTCATTTTCAGGATCAGAAAATTTGCATTTGTTCCCTTGAGTCATACTTTTATCTTTCAATAAAATAAAATCTTTCAATAAAATCCAGTGACTGGATTTTGACGTCTTTATAAAACATGCTAATCTTATATCTTTCTAAAATTGTGTTGGCATCTTGAATGACATCTAGGAACTCTTGAACATTTTAACGCTGATAGCCACTACAGTATTCAGTACAGTATAGCTTTCCTGGCTTAGCAGTTTCTTTTGATAGTTGTTTTGTCACTATGGTGGTAACTTCCCATTTTTCAGCTCACCCCAACCAAAGTACTGTATGGCACCTTGTACTGATATACTGGGGCTGAAAGAATTGCACTATCCATCTGCCAGTGTCCCTGCAGTCCGGTCTCTGACCAGGTCTCCTGGTCGGTGGTCTGATCAACCATGCTGTTTGATACCAAGGGTTAATAAAATTAATTAATTATTATTATATTTACTGTATTATAACAAGAAATTATTGATTTTCAAGGCTTATTTGAATGCTTGTTTTAAAGTAAGTGATTTTTTCTGGGGGGAGCCCCTATGGCTCCCTGGAGCTATCCATGGCTGTTATGGATACCCTAACTATTTTGCATCAGTCGATGTGGGTGGAGTTCTAGGCCTACCGGGGACCACGAGCCAGAACCTGGCCCCCTCAGAGAGGCACGGGGAGCAATGGCCCATAGAAATGCACATGTGATTTGGAGCATTCTATATCTGCCATCGACCGGGACAGGCACCCAGAAAGGTAAGCGCCACAAAACAAACCCCTATTCTGGTTAACAACAAAAATCGACAAACGAGTGGACAGAACTCCCCCAGGAAAAACGAACTAACAAGCATGACGTCACACGAGCCGCGCCGCATGTCTACGCAGCTCCCCCCTCCCCGGGAGGGGGAAGGGGAGCCCCAGACCCCCGCGCTGGCGATCCCCGCCCCAGTTCTGAGGCTGGATATCAAAACCGCGAAAAACCCGCCGACCGGAGGGCGGGAGGGTGCCGGGGAGCCTCCGGGACTCACCCAGAAAATGGCGTTTCATTACATTCAACGCTGGTTTTCTGGGGGGAGCCCCTACGGCTCCCCGGAGCTACCTCGCCAAAGACTACCTAAGAAAACAAGGGGACATACCCGGGAGGCGGTCGGTGAACCACTCCTCAACACGAAGTCGAGACAACAACCAAAGGACCCCTCCGGAAAGCAGCAGGCATTACATTCGCCAGAAAAAGGGAGAATGGCCGCAGATGAAGAAACCTATGACCAAGATCATAAGAGCCTAAAAACCACTGCGCCTGAGAAGAGCATGAAGCTCTGCCACACGACCCCCAGAGGCCAATGCCTTGAACCTTTCATCCTCTCTTCTTCCCTGTCCCTTCTTAATTCTGGTGAGCCCACTCATTTGGACTCTCTTACTCACTCCCTTTCCTGTCTCGATCTTTCTCTGTGCTTGTCATCCATTTCCTTAGATTTCGGGTGGCGAGTCCTTGATGACCTCCATGGCAGTGACCATTTTCCTCTCCTTGTTACTTTTTTCTCTTTTCACCCTCCTCTCTCCTTCCCTAGCTGGCGGTTTGCCGAGGCTGACTGGTGCCTCTTTACTCTCCGTGCTACTATTTCTGACCTCTCCTTTCTGCCTCTCCCTCGTGCCCTCCTTCTTTTTCATGACACTGTCTTTGATGCTGCCCTCCGCTCTATTCCTCGCTCTTCCTCTCGGGGAACGCGGAAGTGCGTTCCCTGGTGGAATGTGGACTGTGCTCGGGCTGTCCACTGTAAGCGTGCAGCCTGGAAGAAACATCGCCGCTGGCAGACAGTCGAGTCTTTTCTTTTGTTTTGCACTACTCTTTTTTTCTAGTTGCCCTCAACGGTCTTCTTTCCTCTCTTCCTTCTGGCATCTTCTCCGCTCTCTATGTTGACGATCTTACCCTTTGTTGTCAGTGTGATGATTCGCCTCTCCTTCAACGGCGGCTTCAATTTGCGATTGATGCCGTGTCGTCTTGGGCCACCAATCATGGCTTCAAGTTCTCTGCGTCTAAGACTTGTGCTCTGACTTTTACTCGGAAGCATGTCATTCTTTGTCCCTCTTTGTCACTTTATGGTCATCCCCTTGTGTACAAGGATTCCGCTAAGCTTTTGGGGTTAATCTTTGACACTCATTTGTCTTGGTCAGCCCATATCTCTTTCCTCCGAGTTGAATGCTCTAAGGCCCTTAACCTACTTTAGGTTTTGTCCCATACTTCTTGGGGAGCAGATAGGCGCATGCTCCTCTATTTGCACTCCTCTCTCGTCCTGTCTAAACTCGATTATGGTTGCCCTGCATACTTTTCTGCTTCTCCTCATACTCTTCGCCGTCTTGATGCTTTGCACCATACTGGGTTACGTCTCGGCTCTGGTGCCTTTCGTTCGACTCCCGCCCTCAGTTTGTATGTTGACACTGGCTTCCTCTTTCTCCAGGACCGCCATGATCACTACAGTCTTCGCTATCTTGCGCGGTCCTTACAACATCCTTCCTCTCGCTTCTGTCGTGCTTTAACTTTTACCCCTCCTGTGGCTCCTGTTCCTCTTCATCGCCTCCCTCTTTCTGTCCGGTTGTCTCGCTTACAGGGAGCCGGTCGGCCGAGCGGACAGCACACTGGACTTGTGATCCTGTGGTCCTGGGTTCGATCCCAGGCGCCGGCGAGAAACATTGGGCAGTTTCTTTCACCCTATGCCCCTGTTACCTAGCAGTAAAATAGTCAGCTGTCACGGGCTGCTTCCTGGGGGTGGAGGCCTGGTCGAGGACCAGGCAGCGGGGACACTAAAATGCCCCGAAATCATCTCAAGATAACTCAAGATAACCTCAAGATACAGGATTCTCTTTCTGTTCATATTTCTAATGTTTCTCCTCGTATTGTTCCTTCCTTGCCTCCGTGGAGAGTTCCCCTTCCAAAGTTTTGTACGTCCTTGACTTGCGTCACTAAAGCTTTTACCCCTCCTACAGTTCTGAAACGTCTTTTCCTTGAGCACTTTTCTTCGAACTCCCACTCCCACAGAGTGCAACACGCAAGCATAAGAGACGTTAGTGTAAGGTGGGAGACGGCGAACTTGGCGCTTCGCCTTAGGAAAAGACAAACATCCCCGGTGCTTCAAGTTGAGGACGGCTGCCTCAAGCTTGTAATGTATACACGCGCGGGAGAAGGTAGGGTGGGCCTCACCGCAATTGAGGCAGTGAACCTGGGAAGAATTGCACTCCAACTTAGTAACCTTCACCCCCACACATGGGACAGAGAGACAGTACTGGAGCATCAGAGGGCACAGTGCCCAAACCTCCAGCACTTATTACAGAGCCGAGGAGAGGGAATGTTCTCCTGGACGGAGTACCTGGCACCAGCAAGAATAACAGAGGGCGGAAGGGTCCTACCATCAAAGGTAATCTTCACAACCCGAAGGGGCTGGTTGATACCTGGTTGATGGGGTTCTGGGAGTTCTTCTACTCCCCAAGCCCGGCCCGAGGCCAGGCTTGACTTGTGAGAGTTTGGTCCACTAGGCTGTTGCTTGGAGGACCAAACTCTCACAAGTCAAGCCTTCACAAGTCAAGGGCTGACGGCGATGACTACAAGGGGGACGAGTAAACGTGTTTACCTGGAGGACAGAATCTCCCTGGGGTTTCGAGAATATGCCGAATATCTTCATGGCAGGCCTTTAGATTCCTAACACCGGTCGCAACATGGGGTGGGAGGAGAACAGTGCCAACACTGGCATTCAACGGAGCGTTCTTGGAGACCCGAACAGGGGTCTCGCCATGGCAGCATAAGGCGGCCTAAGAAATAGCCTAAGCTACTCTATCCCTTTGAGATGTATTTCTTTCTTATCTCAATGAACATACTTGAACTTGAACTTGAAGGCGGCCAAGCGGGTGGCTGCATCCTGAGGAGCAGCAGCGACAACACGTGTACTGAGACGGGTGGGTTGAAAGTAACAGATGCATCTACGGAATCAACAAGGTGAGTATGGAGGGAGAAATTGTCAGGAGGTAAAGAATCCAGTGGGAGATCAAAGTATTTGGCCCATGGAGAGGGACGAAACAAGGCTTAGTACGCATCAGTACGGGAAGGGATCATGCGAGTGCAGCCATGGCGTGGACGGCGTTGAGAACCCCCAGAGAAAGAGAGAGAGGGGCTAAAAGGTGCAGTAGTCACAATGAGAGACTGAGCCGTGCCAGGGGACGAGGCGATCACCACTGGGGGCTTGTGGCTCGATCCAACCACAGAGGAGGGATGGGAGCCGAGGGGAGTAATCAGGAGGGTCAAAGGAGGAGCAAGGTCAGGGCCCAATGCAGCGGCGGCTACAGAGCCCGGTCTTCCAACACAGTCTGACTCGGGGGCTTGGTCGCCCACCCCACGAGCCTGAGAAGTTATAAGAGGAACAGATTTCAACATGAGACGAGAGGAAAGACGTTCATTCATGAATGTGCCCCCACATCCACCACGGAGCCACAATTAGAGGCAGGACACCCAACAAAAGACATGTTGCCGATCTTGCCGGGGCCCCCCTAGGGGTGCGTTGTGAGTATACGCCCCACAAACGCCATCTTAAAAACCGTCAGTCTGTCGAGATTGGGTTCAGTGACAAAAGGAGGATTGACAATAAAAGGGTCCCCTCGCTCAAGACGTCGGGTACTACAGTTCAATGGGTGCATGAGTATGCCTCCTCAAACACCCGGGCATCAAAACAAAAGAAGGCCAAAAGAATGATCAAAACAGCCACAAGGTCAGCGGGAAATGAAGAAAGGAGAAGAGGGGGGAGAAAAATTAAACAAAAGGAAAAAGGAAAGTTGTCCAGCAAAATTAGTGAGGACAGCAGCAGGAGTATAAGGCCTCAAAAGGACAGGACTGTCCCATAGAGCATCACACTCCGGCAGCCGCCCACCAAGCCCCCTCACGGCAACAACGGGCCGGACAGGGAGGGGGATAGAGACAGTAAATTCAGTATAATCTAGCCTAGTGGAACTTACCTCAACAGAGGTAAGTTCCAATTATTGCACCATGTAACATTGATTCTGTGAATCTCTGGCTACAACACACACTTTGAAGGCCAGATTTACTCGCTTACTTCACTGATCAAGTGTTTGGCATAGCTTGTGATATATGAATTTGCTAGAATACCAGGTTAGAGTTCACAGGCCTGTAAGAAAGTTGACAACCTTGCTTCATTTACACACTGGATGGGGAACCATTGTTATATTAAGGCCATATTTTACTTAGATTTCATAAGGCTCCATTTTTTAGTAGAATAGTAATAGGTTTTACAGTACTGTATTCTGTAACAATTATTTTATATTACAGTGGCTTATAGTTAAAGCTCCAAAAGAGTTTACTTCCTCAGGTTCCTCAGCCATGATTTATACCATTTTAGGCTGATTTTAGGTACCTGTAAAATTTTTAATTTAATGGACTACATCCTGAAAAATACTGGCAATGAGAGTGAAATATCTCTCCAGTCAGGTTATCCTGATGGTAGTTCACCATATAATATTGAAATTAAAATTTACAAATCAGGTTTGTTTGTATACTTAGGTTGTGGCTTAACATAATTTTGTGGCTGCTCTAGAGTCGGCCCCTTTATCTTTTCGGGATCCAATCTTGAACTAGTTAGTGTTTTCTACCTGCTCCAAGCTCTGCTCCTAGTTCTCCTTTCCTGGGTCTGGATTGTGTTGCTCTGTGGGCCTGGGGATCTCCCCCTTTGCTTCAGGTTCTGAAATGTCTTAAGTGTTTAGGAGTCCGGGATGATGATACTTAAGATGTGTTTTGGGTCTTCTCTGTTGACTGCCCCTTTGATGGCAGTGGTAGTTAACCCGATGTTTCCCACAGAGGATATATGAGGAGCCTTTTCACCTTGATTAGTCATTGGTTTCCTCTGAGAAGGGGTATTCGATAAACATGGAGGGTTTGTTGTACACCCGCTCCATTATTTGAGATGGATTCCTTGGTGTTGCCCAAAAGATTCTCGCCTTTTGCCCTCTGCAGCATGTTCAGTTTCTCCTTCAGGATTAGGATCTCGCATCCTTGATGGACCCCGTCTTTTGAATTTGGGCCAGCCACCTCTTTTTCGTTCTAGTACAGTATGAGGTTTCAGATTCGTCTTGGCTTGCGGGCAACCTTCTATTTTCGTTAGGGTCTTCCATTGTTTTTGACATACTAGCACTTAATTGCTCCAGTGGTATGAGGCTAGTTCGATCGGTCAGACATTTTAGGGTAGTGCTTCCTATGTGCTGTTTCAGGCTTGTCTGTCTGTATCCTAGTCCTGGGATGTAGGTGTGTGGCAGCTGTACGTTTAGTTGCCTTCACTTTCTGGGCCCAATATCACGGAGGATCATAGGGGCTCGTACTCGCTTGGCCATGGTTATGCATATTTAGGCTGTTATGGAGCGCTGTTCTTCACTCAGCTGTATGGCAGCTTGGACACCATACTATGCTCCTCTCTGCATGTTCCTGAATATAAACATTGCTGGTTGTCCAGGTCCCACTCAGCGATGCTTGAAATGTTTACAATCATTTTGTTTCTCAATTTTTTTTTTTGTAACTAAAAAAGTTTGTCTTAAAATGTTTGCAAATGAATTCTCTTCACAATAGATGCAAAAATAAAGTAGTGTTTAGGATAGATTATGTATGACAGCAATGAATATATGAATGCTTGTGAATAGCAATTGGATAGTGTATTGTAGTGTAATCAGAATGTGAAAGTGCTTAACATGTCCTTGGTAGATATTTGGGCAAGGGGGGAGGTGGGGGTTTGGCAGTCCAACAAAGTGCTAGCAGCTCGTTACTTAGTAAGTGTTCCTGGTCCAAGTCAGGATTATGTGGATCTGGGTCACTCTCCATATTCTTGGGGGGGGGGGTTACCTTCTGCTGATCTCCATCCCTGGTGAGTACCCCTTTGGTTTTTCTTCTGTGATGACGTAGCAACAAGGGACCACCAATAGAATCCCTCCCAGAAAACCAGTGTTGAATGTAATAAAAAGACCTCTTTTGGTAGATCCTTGGTGGTGCCTTGGAACCCTCCCTCCCTTCCCCATTTATGGGCTATAGTTTTCATCTTCCTGGCTAAATGACTGATATCAAGGTTGTTAAATCAAGGAGGAAAGTGTAAATAGGTCAACAAAGTTATTGTCATGCAGTAACTCTCCAAATTTTTACCCCAAAAATGCAACTTCTCCAGGCAACTACTGCTAAACTACAAGAGATGGAGACTTTGTACTTGGATTTTCATGCCTCCTGGGTGCTAATTAACAATACCAAAAGAACAAATACTGTACTGTTTTTGGAACACTATTTTCGGCGCACTGCGAGAATGTCTCAATAAATGCGGTACATCACAGTGGTGAAAGGTGGCTAGGTTTGGCCTCTGCTGCCTGATAGGCTTATAATGACTCCCAGGGGCCTGGTATGGATTGAATTGGGTGGATCTTGCCAGGTAGCATGCACCAAGGAGCAACTAAGGACTCTCCAGAAAAAGACATTTCATTTCCATACATTTAACACTGGTTTAAAAGTGTAATGGCTTTAGAGGTGACTGAATTCTAGTCATATTAGGGAGCAGCCAAATGTAATAGCTCAGGAAAGCCTTGTGGAATAACATACTGTAAAAAGAAAATTTGATAATGATAACCTGCATTTCCATATAACTCCTAATCCACAGCATATGGTTGTGAAGTATAAACTATACACTATAGCACTACTGTGAACTTACAAAAACAAACATTTTGTTAATGAGACTAAATATATATACTAAACTTTCAAGTGCTAAGTAGTAGATCTTATATATACTAAACTTTCAAGTGCTAAGTAGTAGATCTAAATAAATAAAAAAATTCTGTAGACTTGCCATTTATAGTACAGTAGTTATTTGTGGCTGATAGATTCTAATTAATAAAATGTCATGATTGTCCATAGTTCTATCAGGTACTTTGCCTTACAGATGACGGCACCCCAGTGATGAACCTGTGTGGCAGCTTCGGGAGCTGGGAGAGATGACTGCACTGCCCAACCAGGCAACAGATGTGGAAGAAGAAAGCAACCTACCAACTAGAACATTGAGATGTGGTCTCAGGGTATCGTCTCCACTCACTACTTGGCTCTGCCGCCACCACTCCTGACTCCATGCTCATGTATTCAGGGAAACCACAGTATAGTGTAGGGCCAATCACACACATTATTGACAAATCTGGATTTGACTAAAAATTGGTTATATAGTGCTAACACAGTAGCTCAGTGCTGAAGCTGGGTAGCCAATAGAGCTTTAAATGAAACAGGTAGCACCAAGATTGCTCGAAATTTAATTTAATCTATATAATATTTTTAGTACTATGGTCTCATAAAATGTGAATACCTCCAGATTTCTGTGTTGCGCTGGAAAGCAGGTACACAAATTCTCAAGTGTACAAATTAAATGTTGAAGATTTTTATATATATACAGTAGTATATGATACAGAATTTGAGGTCAAGGAATTCTGTAGTAGCACCATTTCATTCATGAAAATTCAATCTCATTTCATATATATACTTTTTCTTCATTTCATACACAGTCTGTTCATAAGATTATTTCTATTTTGTATTCAGCAAAAAATGCTATGCATTATGTTTACACCTTAAACAGAGTGGCCATGGAACAGTGTGAATAAGGCATTTAGTGTTTCATTTACACGTAGTTTCGACATTACATCGAGATCCATGCCAAGAACTAGCGCCCCTGAATATTAATCTGGAATCACAACTTTGAATGCTGGCTTTTACGTTGATCCATGCCTATTGCCTTAAGCCAACGTATATCATGTAACCTATATGTAATTCCTTTTATATTATTTAAAAAATTGCAATATTTATTATTGATTAAAAACTTGCATCCTGATAGCATGGTGCAGCTTAACCAAATGTTTTTAAATCTTGACAATCTTAAATAGCTGCATCATCAGTATTATAGACATTAAAAATACTGTTTATTTTAAATGTGTACTTTTGTAATGTAGATGGATTATTAAATATAAAACAGTAAGCATAATAAAATATTAAGAGGATTAATAAATTTTTAATGTTAAATTTTATGGCTTGTGTATGTGCAATTGTACATGTGTTTTGTGTTTTACACAGTACACTGTATGAGTGTGAACCATGAAGGAAACTTAAAGCAGAGCAAACGCTTAAGTGTGTATATAACACATCTTTTCATCATCTCGTTTTCCTCTTCCTTCCCTTCATCGTAACCCAAATTGTTATCCTCGTGTCCTTCCCAAGTGCTATATAATCGTAATGGCTTAGTGCTATCTCCTGATGATTAACTTACCTTGCTCTCTTCATGTTTTAAATAACACTTTACTCGCTCTTACCCTCTGTCATCTTTTCTTCCTCCTGGTTTTCTAGGAATGATAAGCATTAAGTTATAATTATACATTATTCTACGACCAAACATTAATGTGAATAATGTTATGCCCTTGTGGGCATTGAAACAAGGTGCCAATGTAGAATAGCACTCTTTATTTTTATGAAAATTTATGGCTTCTCTTGCAAAATCTAATATTAGTTAATATGAACATTATCTTTAGACATAAATGTGTTTTGTAGGAATCTTTCATGTTAACTGCTGTATTGTTAACTTTTACTAACATTAGTCAATTCTAGTTAGGTATTTGTAAATTAATTTTTGTATATTGGCTTATGGATGAATGAAAATAGTGAAGATTGTCCCTTAACCAACAAATATTTGTGAAAATAATTTTAGAATAGTGTACTTCTTATAAATTTGTAATAAAATATTAATACAGTAATAGTATTAGATTTTCAAGCTGAGGTATTGCCTGTTTTTGTTAAGTCTGATTCAACAAATTTTATGAAGAAGGTACCACAGTGGCCTTGTTATCTTCATTTTCCTCATCACATTTTTCACCAACATTAGTATAAAAAAAATAAAAGTTATGGGTCTTCCTGAAGTGTTCATATTGCCATATAATACAGTACCTGTTACTGGAAATGTTCACAGGAATGTATGAAGGATGATCGGAAAGCTACAGGACTGGGTATATTTTGCAAACGAGTGAAAAAAAAATCACATCAACCAACACCTGGTGTCATGCTACTTTCCAGTGCTGTTTGAGGCAAAAGTGCAGTTACTAGTGTATCGTGTC
The DNA here is from genome assembly GCA_020271785.1 of Procambarus virginalis. Taxonomy (NCBI): domain Eukaryota; kingdom Metazoa; phylum Arthropoda; class Malacostraca; order Decapoda; family Cambaridae; genus Procambarus; species Procambarus virginalis. The sequence goes on from WNGS01000411.1 coordinate 15,326,201, forward strand.
TCATTTCACATTGAGAGGACCTGCCACACTGCAATCTGTTTCACAGGTTTATTGTGACTTATCGTCTGCAATTAATAATTGTAAAGTGACTGAATCTTGTAATACGACGACCAAACCACACATCAGAAAATGGAGAAATTGACATTTTAGTCTGTCCTGGGCCATTATGTAATAGAAGAGAGGAAGATACAGGCAAATATTGTACCTTAATGAGGTTCTGGGAATTCCTATATTTCCCAATCCAGGCCCGAGGCCAGGCTTGACTGCATATATAAGGTAAGAGAGTAAGACGAGAGGTAAGGAGCAGGTAAGCATAGGATCAATGTAAGAATAGAAATGCAAGAATAAGAAAATGGGTAAAAATATGCAACTGTGGTAAAGCTTAAGAAAGATCATGTTTGTTAAGGTTAGAACATTTAAGTAGGTACTTTGAAAGGGAAGAGTCTACTTGATAATGGTCCAGGACGGACCGAAACATCGTCGTTTCTCCATTTTCTGATCTGTGGTTTGGTCATCACAGTTATTAATTCTTTGAAATAGCTTTCTTTGAAGCATCAGTATTGTAAATGTTACTTAAAGAGGCCCCGAGTGCCTAACCATATGGAACAAATTTGTTATATGCCAAACCTTTCATATAAAATACTCCTCATTGTACAGCACTCTTCTGCCTTCTACATAGCATTATAAAAAGTATGCTAAAATATATATTATGGGGAGTCATAAGATACCATCATGCATTTAAATTCTGCAACCCACTGTTTTCACAGTATACCCAGTCTTAAAAACTTATCACACCTTATATAAACAAATATACTGTACATTATATATATATAATGTACAGTATATAATATACTGTACATTATACATATATTATATACATTATATTGAATAGTAGGCTGAAAAGTGCGTTCTGGCTACTAGGTACGACATATATATATATATATATATATATATATATATATATATATATATATATATATATATATATATATATATATATATATTATATATATATTTATATATATATATATATATATATATATATATATATATATATATATATATGTCGTACCTAGTAGCCAGAACGCACTTTTCAGCCTACTATTCAAGGCTCGATTTGCCTAATAAGCCAAGTTTTCATGAATTAATATATTTTCTCTAATTTTTTTCTTATGAAATGATAAAGCTACCCATTTCATTATGTATGAGGTCAATTTTTTTATTGGAGTTAAAATTAACGTAGTAATATGACCGAACCTAACCATCCCTACCTAACCTAACCTAACCTATCTTTATAGGTTAGGTTAGGTAGCCGAAAAAGTTAGGTTAGGTTAGGTAGTCGAAAAACAATTAATTCGTGAAAACTTGGCTTATTAAGCAAATCGGGCCTTGCTTAGTAGGCTGAGAAGTGCGTTCTGGCTACTAGGTACGACATATATATATATATATATATATGGAACCATATATTATATATATGGTTATATATATATATATATATATATATATATATATATATATATATATATATATATATATATATATATATATATATATATATGAGACAATGTCAGACCACGGAGGAAAATTGAAACAGGAATTTCCTTAAGTACTTTTGTATATTAATACACATACTTTCGTATATTAATATATATATATATATATATATATATATGTCGTACCTAGTTGCCAGAACGCACTTCTCAGCCTTTATATGCAAGGCCTAATTTGCCTAATACACCAAGTTTACCTGAATTAATATATTTTCTCTAATTTTTTTCTTATGAAATGATAAAGCTACCCATTTCATTATGTATGATGTCAATTGTTTTTATTGTAGTTAAAATTAACGTAGATATATGACCGAACCTAACCAACCCTACCTAACCTCACCTAACCTAACCTATCTTTATAGGTAGGTTAGGTAGTAGAAAAAGTTAGGTTAGGTTAGGTTAGGTAGTCGAAAAACAATTAATTCATGAAAACTTGGCTTATTAGGAAAATCGGGCCTTGCATAGTAGGCTGAGAAGTGCGTTCTGGCTACTAGGTACGACATATATATATATATATATATATATATATATATATATATATATATATATATATATATATATATATATATATATATAAAATATATTAATATATATATAACTTTGTATTAATATACGAAAGTACTTAAGGAAATTCCTGTTTCAATTTTCCTCCATGGTCAGACACTGTCACATTTTTAATCACGTGTTTATTTTCATGATATACACACATTATATATATATATATATATATATATATATATATATATATATATATATATATATATATATATATATATAAACTAAAATGTTATACCACATGTGCACGGGCTTTCCAAACACCTCTTATCTAGATATTCCTGTTACTTGTTTAGGATTTGTCCGAATAAAAATGTGCAATAAAATGGCGAGGTAAGCGGGCGGTCTGAATTAAAATGTGATAAATTAGTGTGGGAGTGGTACTAGCACTTTAAAATCTGAAGGTACCTCATCAGGCTATACAGACTGCCAAGCTCGATACTGTAAGGCAAGAAAGGCTGTCAGGCTAGACACTGTTGAGCAAGACAGGCTAGACAGACTGTACTGCAAGACAGGCTAGACAGACTGTAATGCAAGACAGGCTAGACAGACTGTAATGCAAGACAGGTTATACAGACTGTAATGCAAGACAGGCTAAACAGACTGTAATGCAAGACAGGCTAGACAGACTGTAATGCAAGACAGGCTAGACAGACTGTAATGCAAGACAGGCTAAACAGACTGTAATGCAAGACAGGCTAGACAGACTGTAATGCAAGACAGGCTAGACAGACTGTAATGCAAGACAGGCTAAACAGACTGTAATGCAAGACAGGCTATACAGACTGTAATGCAAGACAGGCTAGACAGACTGTAATGCAAGCCAGGCTAGACAGACTGTAATGCAAGCCAGGCTAGACAGACTGTAATGCAAGCCAGGCTAGACAGACTGTAATGCAAGCCAGGCTAGACAGACTGTAATGCAAGACAGGCTAGACAGACTGTAATGCAAGACAGGCTAGACAGACTGTAATGCAAGACAGGCTAGACAGACAGACTGTAATGCAAGACAGGCTAGACAGACAGACTGTAATGCAAGACAAGCTAGACAGACTGTAATGCAAGACAGGCTAGACAGACTGTAATGCAAGACAGGCTAGACACACTGTAATCCCTGGAAACACAAACAGAAACTGTCTCTATTTTCCGCTTGTTTCAACTCTAAAGTTGTTACATATTGGCTTAACGTGTTTATGACGTATTAGAACGTTGTTACAACTTGCTATATTGGTTGTTATAACTGGTTAGGAGGAGTTAAAACTTGTTCGAACGTTGTACCAACGTCGTAGTTTCGGTGTGTGTTTGGCGGGATGCAAGACAGGCTAGACAGACTGTAATGCAAGACAGGCTAGACAGACTGTAATGCAAGACAGGCTAGACAGACTGTAATGCAAGACAGGCTAGACAGACTGTAATGCAAGACAGGCTAGACAGACTGTAATGCAAGACAGGCTAGACAGACTAGACAAACTGTCCAGATGGACAGGCTTCACAGACTGGAGAGAGAATGCTGGACAGATGATGATCACACATCTCCCTGTTCAATTTTCCCTCCCCTACCTTTTCCTTCCCCAACTCACCCCATGCAAGCGTTAACATTTGCTGTAGGATGATCGAACACCAAATGCCTTGAATTGTATGAAAACATTTTATTTTCTTGTAAATATTTATATGAATCGATAACTAAATACAAATGTCATGTTATTTACAAATTTGTCACACGAGTGAGCAACACCCACGCCACCCCAACCCTCCTACTAATAACCAATGGTCTCTGACCACTCCCTAGCTAGGATTAACATGAACCTGTGGGCCTGTGCGAATCTTGTTCATTTCAGTAGTTCACTGAAAATGTACAAGACCCACCATTCTTCCAGTAACACTAATACTCCCTCTATATGCCTATGCCTTCACCCTGACATCCATATGCAGGCACCCGCATCCACATGACAATACCTAGACACCATTACCCGCACTTACATGCCAATACCCATACTCATATACTGTACCAATACCATTCCCACTCCCAACATTCACACCCACAACCATTCCAGATACACACCCATGCCCAACACTCGCATCCACTCCCGATACCCACACCCACTCCTAGCCCCCATACACCCTATGAGAATTTCTTACAGTCCAGTACAGTATTAAGTTCTATAGACCAACATTGTGGTTATTAACTACTGCACCGCTCACCTAGTTTCGGCAAAAATGTCCTAGTGCAATTGTCAAGGACATATTTTTTTGTTTTTATAAATGTTCAGGTAAAGTTAATGTCAAAATGTTTCCAAACTCAAGCATTTCAAAACACAGTGATGAAAACATAAAAACATTAAAATATTGCCTAATTAAAAAAAAAAAAGCACAACTCTCAAAGAGTGCCTAAAGGCACTTTGCACAGCGCAGTGGTTAAGTTTCAGTAAGGAATTCTAAACTACTAGTCTCTAACAATAAGCAATAAATACATTCTAATTAACACTTAAGTGGAATATTCAGAATTTGTTTAAGAATGTTACAGTATCAATAATTGCTTAGCTGCAAGGATCTGAAGTGTTGACTTGCAAGCAGACTAATCTTCCGAGTGATCCTAGAACTCAACTGGCCAGGTCGTTGACTGCTGCTTCACCACTCTGTGGAGAATACTATCATATGAAATGTGTTTAATATATCCTATGCAGCAAGACACTGATTTGTCTAATTAATACTTTACTGTAATCTTGATGAATAACAGTAATTACTGATAATATAACTTAATCTACTAACCTTGAAGAATTTAATCAGCTACGATATAATTATGTTTACTCTTATATTCAGATATTTAAATATATAATCACAATGATAGGGTAATATTGGAATTAATATCCCGTTTGGTTGAGTTAAAGCCCATCGTGTAACAGGTGCTCCTGTAAGGTAATACAGTATGATTAGTGACACATTTCAAATATACAGGTAGATCCAAAATCAATTAAGAGAAACTACCACCAACCGCTCTTATAATTGTAAGGGTCGGAAACCAGGTTCTCCTAGTCTGTATGGATTCTAAAGATATAATTAGTTTGTCTGTGAACTGAGCAATATCTAACGGTTGACTGACTAAAATGTGACCTCATGGCCTAATACGATGTCCTTATTGTTCCACTGTCTGTATTAGTTTTTGATTCATAGTTCAATTCAATCCTTGATCATTTAAGTATATTTGTATTCTGCTGACAAAATGTACAAGATTATTATTCAGCTACAAATGTCCCATAAAATCTTGTGATGAACCAAAGCATGTATAGGGACTTCTCTTTTGTGACTGGCATCGCCTCCTCCCTTTCTGTTCTCTCGTCGTGGCCTACTATGAGAGAACCCCCGAGTCTTGGCATGACCCTTCTGGGAAGGCCCACCACGGGACCACCGGAGAACCAGCAAGTCCGACATAGGACAGCAAGAACCCCACCAGACAAGGCCGGCACAGCCGTAGAAGCCGGACAAAAGGGGGCCCACTGGTCAGACCCAGAGGCTTCGGCCGGGGTACTAGACTCGAATGCCTCCGTCGCCACACCGGAATGGGCATCCCCCGAGGCTGCCCGAGTTTCAAGACTAACTAACCCCTGCCCCGACTCCGAAACCCTCAGACGTTTCGGGGTTGGAAGCAGGGGAGGGGGACCAGAACGAACAACAGGAGGGGGAAGGACTACGAGGTGCGGACTGAACCAGGGTCGAAGCGACCCCCACCCCCAAGTCCGGGTCCCTATATGCAAAACGGGGCAACCAACGAGCACGTTGCAACAACCAAAACCTAGAATACAACGCCTGTGCAGCCTGTACCCGAAGATGATCACCCACAGATTGGGTAAATTGAGTCACCAGCAAGCAGCAAAACTCACAGGACTCCGGGTCGAAAGTGTCACCGATCCAACAGGCTGCGTGACGGAGGCAAAAACAGCGAGGGTCGCCCTGAGACAGTGGGACCGAACACTTCTCAAACTCGCATGAAGTGAGGGGTGGGGGATCCAGGGTCACATCCATCGGACCCACGTGTCCCCTAGGGGATTCCCTGGGTCCTGAGCATTTACTTGAAGAGGACTTGCTCTCAGGTAAACCCAGGTAGGGTACCGGCGCCCAAAACTACCAAACAAACTGTCTACAGCTGAATCCCAGGGACGTGCACACTCACAGGGACCAAGCAGGGGGCACCACCAAGTATCAGGATGAGCCCAAACACCAGTGGCAAGTAGGGCAGAACCGCCCACCAAGGCAAAAAACAAAAAGAAAAACAAAACCCTGCAAGAGGACAACGTACCCCAAAGAACAGAGCTGGCCGCTGTGATAGGTGACCACTAGCTGCACAGCACCCTGCGCCCCTTACAAGTGCAAAAACTGCCTCTTGTCCTAAGGTAATCGAGGGAGACAAAACACCCAAATATCCAAAGGGCAGCCGAAAAACTGAGCAGTTAAACGGACCCACAGAGGCAGACCCCGAGGAACTTGTGGAAGGTAATCCCAGGCTCCAAGGGCAGTACTTACAATGCACCTAGGGAGGGGAACCCTAGGTGCATTCAGCCCGAGTACTGAAGACATACTAGTTTCTTCGTTTTTGTTTGGGGAGTTTTATCCACTTGTTCGGCTTTTGGTTGCAATTTTCACCAGAATAGGGGTTTGTTTTGGAACGCTTACCTTTCTGGGTGCCTAACCCAGTCGATGGCAGACAGAGAATGCTTTCAATCACACAGGGGTTTCTATAGGCCATTGCTTCCCTTGCCTCTCTAGAGGGGGCCAGGTTCTGGCTTGTGGTCCCCAGTAGGCCCAAAGAACTCCATACACATGACTGATGTCCAAGTCTGACATTAACATATCAGCCTAGTAAGCTCTGGGAAGCCGTAAGGGCTTCCCCCCAAAAAAATACATTTATAAAAGCATTTTTCCTTAAATTTAACTCGTTTACAAGAAATACAGAAAAACCGAAACAAAATAGATGAATAAATGCAAATTTATTCTCACTTTATCTGTACTTAAGTGGAAGGTGGTGAGGAAGAGATATTATTGTTTGGCAGGAGAGTCCCCTTCCATAAGAACGTCATGGTAACTTATTTACCAAAAAACACAATAAAGTTTACAGAAAAGTTTAGTGGGGTTGTGCACTGAATGACAGCTACTGGAAATTGACTCATTATCCTTTGTTACGAGCGACACATTTGTACGATCGAGTGCCACGCAAACTGTCAACTTTCAAACTTTTTTTTTCTAGAATAATATTAGCATACTGTGCACATTTAGGCATTGGTTAGGTTACGTGTTTAGGTTCTGTTGGAAATTATTTGTATTTATAGTACATGGGTGAAGCATTTACAGTGTTGTGGTTCGAACAAGTCGTCAGTGATGCACTGATGCACTTGTTCGAAAAGTTTTTCAGACGTCATCAGTTGCGAGTCGTGTGTAAACCGTTTTTCATTCACAAACGGGGTTTGGCTGGTGCATGGAATGGACTTTGGCTTTTGCTTATGTGGACGGTCTGTATGTGGACACGACCATTCGTTCATTCTCGGTCTAGAGACGTCCGGGAAGCATGTGTGTGTAGGGAGGGTAATAGGGGGTACCACCTCTGGTGCAATTGAAGGGACCCACAGCCTCGAAGAAGAAAATAGTGTTCAGAGAAGACCTTGTGGATTCTCACTGAACACTTTAATCTTTTCTTCTCCTACCACCCCTATTCTTTTTTATTAATTTTGTTAAATATATATATATATATATATATATATATATATATATATATATATATATATAAACAAGCCTGAATGGTCCCCCAGTGATATATATATATGTATGTATATATATATGTATGTATATATATGTATATATATATATATATATATATATATATATATATATATATATATATGTGTATATATATATGTGTATATATATATGTATATATATGTGTATATATATATATATATATATATATATATATATATATATATATATATATATATATATATATATATATATATATATATATAAATCACTGAAAATGTAGAAGCTGTTTTGTAATGGGCCAAACATACTTCTTGTTGTTGAACAAGATTTTGTATTTTCTCACAAGCATTGCATTTTTATCATTTAACTTTTTCATTAGGCCATATTTTATTGGTTTATTTAATATTTAAACACTTGTCCTGAACACAAGACATGAAAGTCCAATATTTTTTCATAATTTCATTGTCATCTACATGCAGATTTACTCATCCCATCTTTATGTATAATGTAGAATATATTTCATGCGTTACTTCCATTCCTGTCAGTTGTTGGTTGAACCTGTTCATCTCCAATTAATTTTGCCACAGGTGGTATTAGTTTCAGTAGTCAAGCCCTCCTTTTCAAAGTGCCTGGCAGGGCACATATTTAAACTCTTATTGGTGTTTATTTATCGACGACACTAAAAATGTAAATACAAAAATTCTTATTGTTATTGTCTATGTAATCAGTTGTAGCAATTATATTTTGGTTTCCCTAAATAGTCACTTACCTTTTTCCAAAGCTATGCCTGCAGTAGTCATTTTAACTCCACACACACCTGTGCCAACTATCATGTCTGTGTTAACCATTCACTTTTTAATAGTTTGTATTCATGATTATAACAAATAATTCTGTGCTCACCACACACTGAATAATGTACAGCAAGGTTTTATTAGTGTTTGTTATATATTTACAGCACATTATTTGGAAAGAATTCTCCAGCAAAGCTGTCGGTGGAACTTGTTCCGGGTTCATATTCATTCAAAACATTCCTGCTCACTGTTGTTAAGTTTGTCATTGTGCCATGGTGTTTCATAGTAGCATTAGTGGGAGGTGTGCCAGTCATTGAAATTAACATTATAGACATTTTAGTGTAACAGAAACAACAGCCCATCCTCCTGTTTAGTTACTTATCATTACTTATAGTAATGATGAAGACCATCGTACATATATGATGTAATGGACAATTAGAAAGTAGAAATCATTACTATTGAATTTTGACAAACCGGAAAAGGATTTGTCTATAATGTGAATAGTACCAAATTCTACTAATTGCATTTTATGTCAATTTTTGTACTATGAGTACTATTTTGTACTTTTGTACTATAGTTACAAAAAGTACTATCTAAACAGGAGGATGGGTTGGAGACAAACAGATAAATGAAACATCATTGGTCTGTTAGTGGGTATGAATGCACATCTTTGATCATACTCATTTAAAAAAAATATGAATTTTATGTAATACAAAAATCTATTTAATATGCAGGCGATGAGTCACAATAACGTGGCTGAAGTATGTTGACCAGACCACACACTATAATTTGTGTAAACTCACAAGCGACTTGAGAATGGTCCAGGACGGACCGAAACGTCGTCGTCCCTTCAACTTCTAGTGTGTGGTCTGGTCAACATCTATTTAATATTTTGAGTTGGTGTAAAGAACTATTTCAGACAGCTATGGCTGCTGATGTCTACATAGAATGAGTCAATTAAAGGAAGTGCTGTACAGTGTTCCCTTGAAAATTCAGATCGTGTTGTTCCAGATCCAATACGAATTTGTGTAAACTCTGTTTACATTTTTTTATTTTATCTATTGCCAAATTTTTTGGAATTTTCTTGTAGCAACTGATATAATAAATGTTTCAGCATATTCAGACATACAAATACTGTAATACAGTATACAGATACCGTGTAATTATTTTGTGTATGTATAGTAATAATGTGCAATAAATTAAGAGTACAGTACTGTACTTCAATCACTTACCATTTTGTAGCAGAAGGTTGGTCAAAATGTGGTTACTTGTATTGCCACCTGTTGAACTTCTGCAGTCACCCAGAACTGGCCTTGAAGTGCTCATGCTCATCATTAATCTCATTATTTGAGCTAGCCTATAACTGTGTATCACCAACAGCCAGCCCCAGGCTACAGTACTTTATGTATCATAGTGAAAAGTATCTTTCAAATGCTCTTGCTTAATAGGTTTCAACGTGTTTGTCGCTACTGCTTTCCATTTTCTTAAACTGTGTTATGCTTCTTTTTTGTCAGAAACAGCACTAGTACTGTACTAATACCATACTCCTCTGCTATTCATGCTTGTATTGCACCTTGATGACTGCCCCAATTGAGAGCTTGTTCCCTCTCCTTTACATTCTTTTACTGCAAGGATAGACTTTGCAAGATTCTCGGAACATGCACAGTGCGTCCCCTCGTATTGTTCCTACTTGCCTGTGGAGTCTCACTTGTTAAATTTTGTAAAACCCAGACCTGTTCAGCAAAGGCTTGTACTCTTCCTACAATAATGAAACTCCTATTTCTTTAACATTTTCACTGACATTCACACATTACTACAGTACTCTGTTTATGGATGGGTAAGTCTTATTTTTACTGATCAAAAGTGTCATGTTGATGTGGCCTCTAATGCCCTCGTGGACACCACTGCTAAATAAGTTGTTAATGTCTGTTCCCATTTCCCAAAAACAGTTTCCATGTTCAGGTTTCTAACTCAGTTTGCAACTTCCAAAGAATTAGATACAGTAATGTAACAAATAGTCACATTTAATAGTACACAATCACCATGGAAATCCTTCTACTACTGTAACAAGTGAAAAAAACGGCTCTTAACTAGGTTACGTATTGACCAGACAATTAAATCATGGGCACATAACGGAACAAAGACTTGTACCTTATTGACAGACCAGCATTGTGCTGCTTAGTCACACATCTCACAGAATGTCCTGATTTTCATGGTGATTGGAAATCTTGCTTCCTAAAAATACCTTCAAGTCATTTGTCCCTCGATAAAATCATTGATGAATCCGATGCAGTACTTTCAACATTGTTTGTCCTGTGTCCTTTTGCTCTCATAATGGTATCTTGAATGATATCTAGATGTTTTTCACCATTCTGTGCTTCAGTTGGTACTATGTCTTCTAGGTTTCTGCCTTCATTTGGAGAGAGCTTCGGGAGTTCTACTTCGCAAGCCCGGCCGGAGGCTAGGCTCGACTTACTTACCCTTACCTAATATACTCACACTTCTCTTGCCACATGACATGCCTTGAACCCACAAATAATGACACATCAGAAAAGCCAGTGAAAAGCTTGAATAATAAGAGGGTCAGACCACATGCGCACACACACACACACACTGGGAGCCACTTAGTAGCATGTCTTTGCACCTTTTCCAGTTGTTGATGTGCTTCTTAAGATATGGGCACCAAACAACAGCTGCATATTCTAGCTTGGCCTAACAAAAGTCATGAACAATTTCTTTAGTATATCCCCATCCATGTATTTAAAAGCAATTCTGAAGTTAGAAAGCAAGGAGCCTATGCTATGCTTTCTAACTTCAGAATTGCTTTTAAATACATGGATGGGGATATACTAAAGAAATTGTTCATGACTTTTGTTAGGCCAAAGCTAGAATATGCAGCTGTTGTTTGGTGCCCATATCTTAAGAAGCACATCAACAAACTGGAAAAGGTGCAAAGACATGCTACTAAGTGGCTCCCAGAACTGAAGGGTAAGAGCTACGAGGAAAGGTTAGAAGCATTAAATATGCCAAAACTAGAAGACAGAAGAAAAAGAGGTGATATGATCACTACATACAAATAGTAACAGGAATTGATAAAATCGACAGGAAAGATTTCCTGAGACCTGGAACTTCAAGAACAAGAGGTCATAGATATAAACTGGCTAAACACAGATGCCGAAGAAATATAAGAAAATTCACTTTCGCAAACAGAGTGGTAGACGGTTGGAACAAGTTGGGGGAGAAGGTGGTGGAGGCCAAGACCGTCAGTAGTTTCAAAGCGTTATATGACAAAGAGTGCTGGGAAGACGGGACACCACGAGCGTAGCTCTCATCCTGTAACTACACTTAGGTAATTACACAGTGAAAACATGGTCAGAGACTTATGGCAGGCTTTAGATGTTTTAGAAAAATGCTACATAAACTCATTTGAACAAATTTATAACAGTATAAGCTTAGTAAAGCTTTATATAATACAGTATATGCATTATGTCAAATAATATTTAGTAACAAAATTAAAAAAAAATACATTTTAATATAAAATACTTTACATGATGAACCAACAATCCAGTTACTACTCTATTTCATTCCCTTTCAGTCTTATTTTTTTTCTGTAAATACAAATTTCAGGGATTGAAAATCTGTTAGGCATATTTTGCCTCCCATTTAAAGGAATCCATTAGTAATAGTTCTGAAATTTTCAAGAGAGCACTGTGTATGAAGAAAATTGAAGCATAAAGAAGTATTTAATTTTCATATTAAGTTTGATACTATATAAGAAATAAAGAAATATATTCTCCCTTTGGTGGTTATTTTCTTCAGTTCACATTACAGCAAGGTTTGCTTATCCTTTTATCTCGTAAGTTTTCTGAATTTTGCATATTTTTCCTCATTATTTCCACTTCCCATATTGTTGAATACTTACATGATATCAGTGTTGTGTATATACAGTACTTGCTGGGGGTAACAATTAGTGCAGAAGAGTAAATGTGACTGGAACCAATAAACATTTTAAACCTATTTTTTGTGTTTAGTGCAGTGATAGCTATTAGAATGTATGTTTGAGGAATGTTTTGCATGTGCCATCATACCGATATTTTGTACAAACATGTTATCACATCTCGGTACCTTGTATACTATGTATTTACCTTTTAGTATGATACTGTACTGTAAATTAAAATTAAATGAAATTAACAGAAAACTACCCCTAACATGGACAAATTCTGTGCCGCCCTTAGATACATATTGTGGTAAGGCTAACTGTATGACTTGTACGCCTTTATCCTACATGATGGCAGTACTGGTCTCCCCAAGTGTGTAGATTCGTAGTTGTCAGATGTTTGCTTTCTGTACAAATGATCTCATACAAGATCTGAAAATGGATGCTAACACTTGTTAGTTGCAAAATATTTTCAGATGTCTGTTTGGCTGAAATTGTTTTGTTATTGTGTATAAAATTTATGAATAAATTATTGTCATTCAAAAGTTTTATTAAATATTTTTTACATTTACAATAATTAAAAAAGATCCATTTGAACATCTTTTGTGATCCTTGAATCCCCCCCCCCCCACCCCCACCCTCCCTCTCATACGGTCTGCCTTGTTGAGGCAAGGGGGCTCACATACACTGCCCTTGGGGTGGTGTGGGTGGCCTCGGTTCCCTCCTGTCCATCGGGATGGTGCACTTGCCAAGGAGCCCTCTGAATTGAGGTCCCCATTTGGATCATTGAACCACCTGCTGGAGGGGTCGCCAGTGAAGGTCCATTCTCAGGGGATGGGTGGAGTGTTGGGTGTCAAGAGGGTGGTGGGGGAAGGGGGGGGGGGCATGAGAAAGGTCATTGCACTGGTTTAGGAGAATGTTTTATGTAGTAGGGCTACCCCGTCGAAATGGTTGCACTACTTTGAATGATACACCCTTTCCTGCACCAGCTTATGCTTGGCCTCTCCCACTGCCCTTGAATTTAATATCCCATTGCTCTGGGGATCAAACCTTTTTAATTTCTTCAATGATTATCACAATTTCTACTTCCTCTTGGACTCATTTGGTGGGCAATTCAAGTCCTCCTTCTTGATACCTGCTTGTTGGGGTTCTGGGAGTTGTTCTACTCCCCATGGCCAACACTATGACTTGTGAGAGCTTGGTCCACCAGGTTATTGCTTGGAGCAGCCCGCAGGCCCACATACCTACCACAGCCCAGTTGGCCCGGCACTTCTTTTAGAAAACAATCTGGTTTTCTCTTCAAGATGTCCACGGTTGTTCCCGCAATATTTCTTGTCTTATTTGAAATATTTCAATATTTCCCTCGTCTATACTTTTTCCATACTTTTTCACGACACTCATGTTCTCTAGAGTAGAATAATGTTGCACAATGATAGCCCCTTTCAAAGCTGGAAAAATTATTGACCTGGAGAGCATGCAGAGATCCTTTACTGCTTGAATCCACTCAGTAAAACATCTAAACTACTGGGACTGACTAAAGAGCCTAAATCTGTATTCTCTTGAGTGCAGGCGGGAGAGATACATAATAATTTATACGTGGAAAATATTAGAGGGGGCTGGTCCCAAACCTGCACACAGAAATAACATCACATGAGACCAGGAGGCATGGCAAGATGTGCAGAGTACCCCGTTGAAAAGCAGAGTTGCAACAGGTACTCTGAGAGAGAACTCTATCAACATCAGGGGCCCAAGACTGTTCAACACGCTTCCACTACACTTAAGGGGCATAACTGGCCGACCCCTCACAGTGTTCAAGAGAGAGAACTGGATAAACACCTCCAAAGGATACCTGATCAACCAGGCTGTGATTCATATGTCAGGCTGCGAGCAGCCACATCAAACAGCCTGGTTGACCAGTCCAGCAACGAGGAAACCTGGTCAACGACCGGACCGCGGGGACACTAAGCCCCAGAAACACTTCAAGGTAACTTCAAGGTAAGGTATCCTCACATGTGTTTTCTCAGGTTGAACCTTACCAATGACTTTCTTGGGACCCATGGCATGATGTATAATAATTAGTTACATGTTCAAAAAACAAAAAAGCACCAAAATAACATTATTCTTTACAAGCGCGATCATCACTAAGCGAGTGGCTCTGGTAAACTGAGGCGGGTCGACTCGTGCCACAGGAAGCACGCGCTCGGTCGACCCAAATGTGTATCAACAAAGTCGCTAGTCGAGGCAAAGTTTGTAAGTCGAGTTGATTTTCCAACGAAATTTAAGTTGTAACTCAAAAAATTTGTAAGTAGGGGCAGTCGTAAGTGGAGGCACCACTGTACCATAAATGGCACTAAAAATACAGGGAACTAAGGTTCAGATTCATAAAAAGTCAGTCAGGCAGCATAAGTTGAACAGAGATCTGCTGGGAAGGAAGATCAGCTATGCATAGATTTAGGTGAGGGAGAAGAGAACTTGAATAATAAACTAATCCACAAGGGATCACCTTGGATAAATTTTGCTGCACCAAAAGGTGCTACATTCTGAAATGAGCAGTTGCAACCGAGGCCTCTCTCTCCATAGAGGAAGAAAAGGGATACAGCTTACACTTCTGTCTGGAAGATGTGGCATGGAGGAAGGGGCTGTGGCCGAGATGTCAGGGCAGCAAGGATTCAGGGGTGGACATCAGCTGTGACAGAAGGTCAGGAGGGAGTGAGGTTTCATAAGTGGCGGAGACTATGTTCAGAGGAGCCTGCAATGGCTATGGGAGTGCCCAGAGACCAGTGAACAAGGAAGACACTGCATATGAAGGGCAGGGACATGGACATGGGGAGAGTGGGCTGAGAGGGACACTCCCAGAAGCAGAGTGCAGAAAAGGGTAAGGACTGAGGTGTGTCTTGAGTCATGATCTGACAAAGATATGAAAAGAATTATTCCAATGTAGAGGTATGAAAGGAAAGTACCATAGAGGGTTCTTGACAAGCTGCAGGAGAATGTATCACATCTGTAAAGAGGCCCAAGCTTTGTAGTTGGTGCATTGACTTTAAAAACAAAAAGATGTTGTATCTGTGCTTGAGGGTTACATTTAAATAGACTTGACATGGTTGAAGTTTCCACAAAGAAAAAAAACATGGCCAAACTTACATATATTGTATTGGCACAGGAAGGACACCCACCCTTACAGAATAACAGGTCGGAAGGGTGCAACTACAAAAAGTAATTTCAGCAATACATAGGAGACTAGTACAGTATGTTAACTAAGTGGGAAGCAGGTGAATTTGAAGCTAGACAAGCGAGTGTCCCTCTACTTTAAAACAGTCTTGATATCATCAAGGCAGTCAAGTGAGTCCCTGCCTTTAACTGCAATTTGAGAAAGAACAAAAATATTCACACTTGCCTTCAGACAGACACTTTTTGATGAACTTTACTGGAACCTCACTGATGTATAGTGGTAAAGCAAGGTAGTTGACCTATTTCTGCAGCTGGTTCTCACCAACTTGCCAGATCATCTAGGATGGGAGGTAACATTCAAGCTAACAGACTGAAGCGGTGAATATGCAGCTGGAGATCAACAACTGTTTGGTCCTTTTCCAACAGAGCAAAATACACGCATTCCATTAACATACTGGTAAAAAATAAAATATGCATGCTTGAAGAAAAATAAATTTCAATATATAAAAATAAAATATAAATATTATATACAGTATATATATATATATATATATATATATATATATATATATATATATATATATATATATATATATATATATATATATATATATATATATATATCGTACCTAGTAGCCAGAATGCACTTCTCAGCCTACTATGCAAGGCCCGATTTGCCTAATAAGCCAAGTTTTCCTGAATTAATATATTTTCTCAAATTTTTTTCTTATGAAATGATAAACCTACCCATTTCATTATGTATGAGGTCAATTTTTTTTTATTGAAGTTAAAATTAACGTAGATATATGACCGAACCTAACCAACCCTACCTAACCTAACCTAACCTATCTTTATAGGTTAGGTTAGGTTAGGTTGCCGAAAAAGTTAGGTTAGGTATTTGAAAAACAATTAATTCATGAAAACTTGGCTTATTAGGCAAATCGGGCCTTGCATAGTAGGCCGAGAAGTGCGTTCTGGCTACTAGGTACGACATATATATATATATACACACACACACACACATATATACACTTTATATATATGCACATACAGTATGTGTGTGTAATTACCTAAGTGTAGTTACAGGATGAGAACTACAGTCGTGGGGTCCTGTCTTCCCATTACTCTTTGTCGTATACATAATGCTTTGAAACTTTTGACGGTTTTGGCCTCCACCACCTCACTTAACTTGTTCCAATCATCTATCACTGTTTGCAAAAGAAAACTTTCTATTTTTTTGGCACCTTTGTTTCCTTAGCTTGAATCTGTTCTCTTTGATCTTGAAGTTGCTAGTTTCAGAATTCATTTTCATCAATTTGGTCAATTCCTGTTAGTACTGTACTTTGTAAGTGGTGATCATACCACCTCCTTTTCTTCTATCTTCTAGTTTTGGCATGTTTAACACCTCTAGTCTTTCCTCATAATTCTTGTTTTTTAGTTTCAGAAGCCATTTTGTAGCATGCCATTGCTTTTTTTCCAGTTCATTTATGTGCTTCTTGAGATATGGGCACCATACAACTGCTGCACATTCCAGTTTGGGTCTCACAAAAGTCACACACGTACACGCTATGTCATACCTAATAGCCGGTGCCTAACCAGCTGAATTTTAGTAAGTATTAA
Source organism: Procambarus virginalis (assembly GCA_020271785.1). Classification (NCBI taxonomy): domain Eukaryota; kingdom Metazoa; phylum Arthropoda; class Malacostraca; order Decapoda; family Cambaridae; genus Procambarus; species Procambarus virginalis. The sequence continues at coordinate 15,343,570 of WNGS01000411.1, forward strand.
AAATTTCAAAATTTGTCTTGGATTCTGTTTTTCATTATAATACACATTAAACAGATTTTTATGTTTTAACTAAACTTAGAAACTTCACCTTACCTAAACATGCTGATTATTTATCAATGCCTGTACTGCCTCACGCAAGCAAAACTAGGCTTATGTTGCAAATTTGTTTTGAAAATATATAAATGACATTACAGGTAACACTAATTTCTAAAAAAAATGAAAAAAATTACCCAAGGTGTAAGCCAAAATGGGCCTCGTTTACTAGACCAAACAGTGTGGTTATGGCTGTCAGGCACAACATATATCAAAACTATGCAAAACTCATGAATTGTGTGATACGTAAATACAGAAAACACCACAGAAATGACACAAAATTCCAAATGTTTTTATGTTCAACACATCATCATATTTACAGTGTGTTTTGTAGTGTACAAATTTTAGGGAGGGTTAGAAGTGTAGCGTTCTTAGACCTGTTGGTATCCTAATTTAGTCTGGATTCCTCCCTCCCCATGAATATCTTGCTTGCTATTCATGGAATGTCTAATGGTAATTGGTGGCATGTAAATGTAGTGCATTAAAAAAATCCTAAATTTAAATATTTGCAGTTCATAAAAACACTCATTGCCTAAAATTAAACCTTTGCAATCTTCTTCTGTATGTACATGTTGCTATCTTCATCAATTCCATACCAAGGATATTTTTTTTGTGGCATATAGAAGCTTTGACCCAATAAAGATGTTTCTTACTTCACAAAGCCTTTTGTATACTAAAACAACATGACCCTTTCCACAAAATTTTAATAAATGTCATTTCAAATAAGCTTTTACATTCATCATCCAGTCTACCTTTCCATAACCAAGTCCCAAAAATTAACTTGGCCTCTTAATATATCCAACACAATCAAATTAGTTATAGAACAAAACTTTCCTCTTTAGGATGTCCTAAGGTAGTCTGGCCACTTTTTGTAAATATACAGAGTTAAAAACTTAACAAATTAATTACTCATTTACAAATGTCAAGCTCTCTTGGACCTGCTCAGCACCACAGCACTGTGAATACCAGTGATATATATAAAGTAATGGCCTCTTCAAAATCACAGTACTGACGAGAAAACAGTTATAATTTTTGTGGTTAGTCAGAATTTGATGAATAATTAACAATATGATAAACAATAATAAATAAAATATCTGCCAGGCAGGAGCAAGATGTGGTGCAATAAGCAATTTCAGGCTTTGTGAGACCCACATACTAAATGCTCTAGTTAATAAAATGGACAAGACTAATCACAAAGCTCAAAATAACAATTCACTCCACACAAGTTGTGAGAAAGAAGCACAGAGTACCATAAGTTTCAATGGCTTCAGGAAGACCAGAGACTCAACAGGCACAGAGGAATCATCTTGCCGTTATTAAATTAATACAAGAACTACATGCCTCTGCACTTTCAAATGGGAAGAAGAAATAGTCTGAGAAAGAATACCTATAAATTGCACCCTTAAAAATCATAGCTTTCCAAAAATAGGTTCTGGCTTTTCTTGCAGACATGATAATTTCATGTGATTCTCCTGAAAAACACACTTCATAAACTGACAAGAACACAAGCCCTTGGCAGTTGACAAATGGAACAGGACAGGTGTCACAATATACATCTGTAGAAATCTTTCCTTTCTCTTGATACTAATCTGACAATTTTAGTTCCTTTTCTCTGTACAGTATACCTGTTAAATTCTATTAAATTTGGTTCCATAAAAAAAATACCGTTTAATTAAAATGACAATTAAAAACACTTTCCCAAGCTCTTTCATTTATTACAACTTCATTGTAGTTCAGATGGGTGATAATCATTAGTTTTACTAGCTACTTTTCTAGAAAGAAATAATGTTAATTTGATTAAACACTAAATAATAATGTTAGCAATGGTAGGTATAAATGAAGACATCTTCATTGTTAACAAGGTTTAAGGAAAAATAAAAAATTAACAGGTAATGACGTTCAAACCACGCATGTCCTTTTACCCAACTTGTTCCATTTGTGTAAAGAGTACTAACAAGTCTGTTCATTGTTATATCTTACTACCTGAAGATGTAATATATGAAGTTTTTTTTCCTATTATGGTTTCTCTGCATTTAGATAATTGTGTGTTCCAGATTTTGTTGCATATATATATTTTTACATACAGTATATAATTTATACAGTACATTTAATAAAACAAACCTATCCATTTGCCCTTACTTAATATTTATGAAAAACAAAACTCAAATGTAAAGAAAAACAGATGCCTAAAGGAGGAATCATTTTATTTTATCTTAAAGACTACTTATTTCACAGTATACAAGATTGTCTTTACAAATGATACATTTGTCTTGCAAGACTATCATAATTCATCATAGCCATCTTAGAACACTAGCTCGCATATGTTATGGCTATGTACGAATGCTAGCTTGCATGTTTTATGGCTATGAACGAATACTAGCTCGCATGTTTTATGGCAGAGTGTATGATGTGTGCAGGCGAGCATAACTGGTGCATGTACCCCACGCTGTATGCACACAAGCATGCACATTGCACATTAACATGCATGCATCCTGTGCATGCATGCTGAGTGGAAACAAATATGCACACTGCTCACACTGCACAATCATGCAAATTTTGCACTCAACATGCACTTTCACTTGTATGCCTTGCACCATAATAATGACAATAGGAAGCTTTGATTCTCCAAGGACTGCATGCTGAATGTCAGGGGTACCAAGTCACCAGGACATTACGTACCACAGAATCACCAACTTGAGCTGCATTTTGTTAATAGGATAAATATCGGATATCCAAGGACCAGCAGACCCAATGCAAACAATAATTTCTTTCTATGAATAATGAACAAGATATTCAGAAAAAGTACATTCTTCACTAACAGCATTCTTACAGAACTATATATATTGGTCATCAATGAACACACGGGCTATGAATTTATTCCTGTATTATGCTGCCGCCGTTAGAATTTGGGTCTATGGCTGAACACCAGAACTAAAGTTTATTCAGAGGCCCCCCCCCCACATGTTAAATTTAATTTAGACCAATCTTGGAAATAAATATACAATACCCAGAATCTCAGATTGCTTCGTAACAACCTAATTCCCTTCCCTAAAGGAATTAAGTTAATATCAGGAAAACATTTTTTTCCAACAAGGAGAACAAGATTACATCTAGAAAATAGAATTTCAAATTACATCCATGATAATTTTTGTGAAATGGTCACCTCGTATCAATATCTTAGTTATTCCAAATGCCTATGATTTTTTCACAACCATACTTTTAATAAATTTTGTTTTCAGTTGATCCGTCAGATAATGTGCAGGAAGAACCCACATATGGTTGATGCGTAAAAACAGAAATCACAGCCATGGTGGTCAGTTTTAGCCAAGGTTTGGTTACAGAAAACTATACAAGGTACCTGTATTCATAAATTATACTGGATACTCAGGTATCACCAAAGCTACGTAAACATGACTGGAAACTTTCAAGCCTTGTGTGTTTGATACCAAATACAGTACTGTAAGTATAGTGCCAGCAATGCAGTTCAATACATATACAGTATTGTAAACATTTAAAACTAACGTAACTTTTTCTGGACACAGTCTAGAATTTGATTCAAATAAACTTAGTAATGCACTAACAAACAATAGTGTTAACCAGTTCTTGGAGAGCAGAGAGCACACACTCCAAGACACTGCAGCAGGTCGTGATGTGAGCAACTGCTGGAATTTGATGTGATCTTTGATATATGCATCCTAATACCAAATGTTAAGTGTAAGAGCTAGTTCTGCTGATTCAATATGCAAGCATTATTTGGTTCTCTGGCATATGCCACAATTAAGAACAGTTTTCCAAGGAGGTACATACAACAGGAATTCACTTTTCTTTGGCCCACCATATGACTTAATGCCTTTGGCAGCAAATTTATTAAAATAAAAAGTATATTAATTTTTTCTACATTTCCTTTAGAAATAAAATATATAAAAATAACATTTTCCAAGTGCCAGTAGGGTGTAAAATGTTCAAAAGCTATACCTCAACACCACTAATATCTGACAATATAGTAATGAAAACAACCACAGGATGTCCATTTAGTTTTAGTCAGACTGGTTGCCAAGGAACAAGAGTTACTCCCATTCATGATACACCGTCTCCTTTAGACATCTAGCAAGAGCTGTCTAACCAATATGACCCATTCTTCTACTTCCATCACAAAATAAAATATTTAGTAATGGACAAGTAGAATGATTTAATTCTTGGAAACTAAAAATAATGATAGAATATATCTATATATACTGCACTTTATCTTTTTTAAAAGTCCACAGATCTATGAAAATTATGTTCACACCATGGGCTAATATATTAAAAAAAAATATTCAGTTAAATTTGTTCAACAATGTTTATTTTCTATCACAACGTAGTTTTAAATACCTTTAAAAAAATACTTCATACTGAAAATAAAAACAGGATCTACAATTCCTCCTCAGAGAATTTTTCTTCATGTACTAACCCTTTCACAAAGAGGAAGTTGTTTTTTAAATAAAAAAATTTAAGACTGTAGCATCTTTTGGGTCCTGCCTTAGTGCTCACTTACACTGCCCTAACTATTCTATTCGTCCTTCGCCTCAACTGTTGTCACTGAGAGCATCAAAACGGTTGGCCGTACTAAGTTTAGGTGCTGCGTAGTCTTCTTGCATTGAACGAGTTGATCCATGCCTCACGCTCTCAAAACCTTCATTGCTGTAAAATTAAAGATCACAGCTTTAGATCATTGAAATTATAAAATAAAGTCCAGTGTAACCCGTTTCTAAGTGTTTACTCCAAAGACTTACTATCCCTGAGAGGCTGGCCTTGTGCAAAATTCTCAAAATATTTAATTTATAAGAAAAACTCAAATTATAATGCAAGAACCGAGAAGGTAATGAATATTGAAATCTAAAATATTGCATAATGAAAGAGAGAACAAAAGTATAATAATGTACTAATAGTGCAGCTATTAAGTCTAGATCAATGGAGGAGCACCTCTTTACTTCCTTTTGCTAGTACAACCATAACAAGCAAACACCAATCAATTTACTGTTTAACTTGGTTCATACTTAATGAAGTTATTTTAAATAGCAATATTACAGGAACATGGAATATGAAACAAATAAGTACAGTAGATCTTCTTAATACAAATGATGAAAACTCTTCAATAATATTTCTTCAATAATCAACAAGAAAATGCAGAATAGAACCAGTGAGGCACAAGGGTGCCATAGGCACAATCAGGGAACACTGTATAAACATCAGAGGTCCACAGTTGTTCAACATCCTCCCAGCGAGTATAAGAAATATTGCCGGAACAATCGTGGACATCTTCAAGAGAAAGCTAGATAATTTTCTCCAAGGAGTGCTGGACAAACTGGGCTGTGGTGGATATGTGGACCTGCGGGGTGCTCCAAACAACAACCTAGTGGACCAATCTCTCGCAAGTCAAGCCTGGCCTAGGGCCGGGCATGAGGAATAGAAGAACTCCCAGAAGCCTATCAAGCAGGTATGTTTAGACCAAATATAACTATAGAAACTTCAAGTTGTAATTCTTAAACAAAATTCTTAACAGAAATAATGGTCTACAATTCCCACACTACAATAATTAAGTATAAGTGATCAATCTTCTTAACCCTTGTGCACTTGTTTCAGCCCTATACTGTTCTTGGGTCTATATGGGCCTAAAACTATTTTTTTTTTACACCTATCTTCTTGAGGTTATCTTGAGATGATTTCGGGGCTTTAGTGTCCCCGCGGCCCGGTCCTTGACCAGGCCTCCACCCCCAGGAAGCAGCCTGTGACAGCTGACTAACACCCAGGTACCTATTTACTGCTAGGTAACAGGGGCATAGGGTGAAAGAAACTCTGTGCATTGTTTCTCGCCGGCGGCCAGGATCAAACCCGGGACCACAGGATCACAGTCCAGCGTGCTGTCCGCTCGGCCGACCGGCTCCCTATACCGGCCAACATATAGTAAGAAAATTACTTACATTTTCCTATGGTACAATTAAAATAAATTGGTGAAAAGCAATACAAATTAAAATAAATTTAAATTTTCAGTGATTTATAATTGAAGAATAGTCCAACTATTTACCCAAGTCTTCCCATTATACAGAATATCAAATACACTCGATAAATAGATTGTATTTTTTAATGGGGGGAGGGAAACTTATTTCGATGTAATATTTTTTTGTAAAAACTAACCTATTACAGAGAAAGATTTTCTTTGTGAAGCAGGCTTTCTTGTTTCTCGAGGTAAAAGGGTTAATGTTTGACCTAATTTGTTTTAACATTAATGAATCTTGGTCTTGTACATAGTTTTCTCTGCAGTTTCACTATTCCATATTCCTTCCTCTCATTTTATTAAATTCTTGTTCCTATAACATGATTGTGGTGTGTTATAGGAACATGATTGTGGTGCCACTTCGTGGCACCACAATCATGTTCCACCAGAATTGTGGTGGAACACGAACAAGGGGACACAGGTGTAAACTTAGTACCCAGATGAGCCACAGAGACGTTAGAAAGAATTTTTTCAGTGTCAGAGTAGTTAATAAATGGAATGCACTAGGAAGTGATGTGGTGGAGGCTGACTCCATACACAGTTTCAAATGTAGATATGATAAAAGCCCAGTAGGCTCAGGAATCTGTACACCAGTTGATTGACAGTTGAGAGGCGGGACCAAAGAGCCAAAGCTCAACCCCCACAAGCACAATTAGGTAAGTACAATTAGGCAAGTACTTTATAGGTAAGTTGGTAATTATATTTACACATCAAACTCAGACAATTACTGTACCAAATTTTCTGCAAACTAACATTCATTACATCTACTGTATTGCAAACTGTATTAAGGAATAAAAATATTACTAACTTTGACTTTCTTTTGCCCCATGCACCCATTGGATTGGAAGCTTGAGCATCGGAGAGTGAAGGGAAGGCCATCTCGTTGTTGATATCAGGAGCCGTTCGATTCCTCCTCGGTGCTGCAAAAGAGAAAATATCTTTACTGTGAAGAACTACCTTTAAATACAAATTTTGAAGGATTTTAGAGAAACTTTCCTATGGTAATATTAATCACAATCACTGGCAATATTCCAAGAAAATCAAAACCCCTTTTTAACTGAAAAATTAAACAATTAGAAAGTAATTACTTGTACCATATAAAATATTCTTAACCATAAGTAAATACTGTGCACTGCAAAAAGAAAAACTCATGAAAACCTACTTGATTTTGGCAGCGGAGAGGCAGACATATTGCGCATGTGAGGAGGGACATAGGAAGAATTGAGTGTATGTGGTTGCCTGGTCTTCTCCTCTGGTTCTACTACTGGAACAGTCTTAAAGAGAAAACATTTTATATTCTGAGTGTGCTTATGTAACTGTACACATACAGTGCACTAGATATAGCTTCAGAGTTCCACCTTATCGATATTGTACTTGTTAAGTGCGGTGTGCACGTATGTGGTGTGTATGCATAGGGTGTGTATGAAGTGAGCACATTTAGGGGGGAGGTGGGGACGTGCATGCATGTGGTGTGTAGGGGGCATGCATGCATGTAATTACCTAAGTGTAATTACCTAAGTGTAGTTACAGGATGAGAGCTACGCTCGTGGTGTCCCGTCTTCCCAGCACTCTGTCATATAACGCTTTGAAACTACTGACGGTCTTGGCCTCCACCACCTTCTCACTTAACTTGTTCCAACTGTCTACCACTCTGTTTACAAAACTGAACTTTCGTATATTTCTCCGGCAGCTTTGTTTCGTTAGTTTAAATCTATGACCTCTTGTTCTTGAAGTTCCGGGTCTCAGGAATTCTTCCCTATCAATTTTATCGATTCCTGTTACTATTTTGAATGTAGTGATCATATCACCTCTTTTTCTTCTATCTTCTAGTTTTTGCATATTTAATGCCTCTAACCTCTCCTCATAGCTCTTGCCCTTCAGTTCTGGGAGCCACTTAGTGGCATGTCGTTGCACCTTTTCCAGTTTGTTGATGTGCTTCTTAAGATGTGGGCACCATACAACCGCTGCATATTCCAGCTTTGGTCTAATAAAAGTCGTGAACAATTTCTTTAGTATTTCTCCATCCATGTATTTAAAAGCAATTCTGAAGTTAGAAAGTGTAGCATAGGCTCCTCGCACAATGTTCTTAATGTGGTCCTCAGGTGACAGTTTTCTATCTAAAACCACCCCTAGATCCTTTTCTTTATCAGAATTCTTTAAAGATTTCTCACATAATTTATAGGTTGTGCGGGGTCTATGTTCTCCAATTCCACATTCCATAACATGGCATTTATTCACATTAAATTCCATTTGCCAAGTGTTGCTCCAAATACTTATTTTGTCCAGGTCTTCTTGAAGGGCATGACAATTATCTAGGTTTCTTATCTTCCCTATTATCTTAGCATCATCAGCAAACATGTTCATGTAATTCTGTATTCCCACTGGTAGATCGTTTATGTAGACAATGAACATTACCGGTGCAAGAACTGAACCCTGAGGTACTCCACTCGTGACATTCCTCCAATCCGATACCTTGCCTCTGATTGTGGCCCTCATTTTTCTGTCAGTTAGGAAATTTTCATCCATGTTAGTAGCTTACCTGTTACTCCTCCAATATGTTCGTTTCCAGAACAACCTCTTATGGGGAACTCTGTCGAAAGCCTTTTTTAGGTCCAGATAGATGCAGTCAACCCAACCATCTCTTTCTTGTAAAATCTCTGTGGCTCGGATCATAAAAACTGAGCAAGTTCGTTACACAGGATCTTCCAGATCGAAAACCATACTGTCTGTCTGATATTATATCGTTTTCCTCCAGGTGTTCTACCCATTTAGTTTTAATTATTTTTTCCAATATTTTGACTATTACACTTGTCAATGATACAGGTCTATAATTAAGGGGGTCTTCCCTGTTTCCACTTTTGTAGATTGGAACTATGTTAGCCTTTTTCCACACATCAGCTACAGCTCCTGTACACAGGGATGCCTGAAAAATCAGTTGAAGTGGAATGCTGAGCTCAGGTGCACATTCTCTCAGAACCCATCGTGAAACTCCATCCGGACCAACTGCTTTGTTCTTACCTAGCTCCTTTAGCATTTTTTCCACTTCGTCTCTAGACACCTCTATGTTGTTCTCTGGAATTCTTATTGTGTCTGGTTCCCTAAAGATTTCATTTTGTACAAACACACTTTGGAACTTTTCGTTTAGTGTTTCACACATTTCCTTTTCATCTTCCGTGAATCTATTTCCCATTTTCAACCTCTGAATATTATCCTTTACCTGCAATTTGTTGTTTATGAATTTATAGAATAGACCTGGTTCTGTTTTACATTTGTCTGCAATCCCTTTTTCAAAATTTCTTTCTGCCTCTCTCCTCACTGCCGTGTAGTTGTTTCTCGCATCTTTGTATCGCTGGTATGTTTGGGGGTTCGGCCTCTTCCTGTATTGGTTCCAATTTTGTGTCTTTTGGTCTCTAGCCCTCTCGCAATTTCTATTGAACCAATCCTGTTTTCTAGTTCTGCATCTCTGTTTTGGTATAAATTTTTTTGTGCCTTTATCATAAATTTCACAAAACTTGACATACATCTCATTCACTTCCTTGCCTAGCATCAAGTCTGTCCAATTATACTCACTAAAAAAATTTCTAAGGTCACCATATGTCCTCTCCTGAAGTCTGGTTTTCAACTGCTTCAACCTCTTTATTTCTTCCAGCTTATAACGCATTGCATACTTTATTCCCAAAAAGACATGGTCACTTTTACCCAAGGGAGGAGGTACTGAATGTCAAATATCTCTTCCTCCTTCCTGGTAATATCAATCTAGCATGGAGGGAACGTCCCCTTCCCTCATCCTCGTAGCTTGTTTAACATGTTGATACAAGAATGTTTCCAGGATAGGTCTACAATCTACAGGTCCAAAAATCTTCTGTTTTAGCTTCATATGCTTCCCAGTCTATGGATTTCAAGTTGAAGTCACCGACTATCAACAGTCTGATCTATCGTTATCCGCTCACC
>WNGS01000411.1:15353747-15364375 GCA_020271785.1 Procambarus virginalis
AAACGGGAAGACGCCGCGACCACGCCGACGCGAAGAGGTCCACCTCGGGACGCCCGAACGTCTGGCAAAGCCAGCGGAAGGACTCGTCGTCGACCGTCCACTCCGTGGAGAGGGGAACGAAGCGAGACAGGGCGTCCGCCAAGACGTGGACACGCCCCGTACGTGAACAGCCAGGAGAGCCAAACCCCGAGAACTCAGCAGACGAGTCACCCGAAGCGACCAACCCCAAGAGACAAGGACCGCATCGAACCCCGCGGTTCAGGCAATGAACCACCGGAGAGCAGTCCGAATGGAGCCGGATCGTTGATCCGCGGGCCACCGAATCCTCCGAAGAGCAAACCACACCGCGCGAACTCCCGCACCGTGCTGTGAGCTCGAAGGAAGGACGGACCCCAACGCCCCTGGCCGGCCTGGTGAGCACTGGTCACAAAACCCCAGCCTAGAGACGACGCATCCGTGTACACATCGAGCGAGGGCTCGGGTAGGCGCCATGGCACCGAACCCGAAAAACCGAAGAGGAAGCCGGTGACGCAGCAAACCGACGCAAGGCCCCCGGGGGTCGAACCTTGCGATCGCGAGAGAGGCGGAAGGGGTGACCCCGAAGGAACCAGAACAGCCGACGAAGCCAAACCCGACCCGGCGGGTAGACCAGCATCGCGAAGTTCAGGCTCCCGCACAGCCCCTCGAGCAACCGCCGGGTGACCCGAGGGCCCACCAGAAACAGACGAAGGCGGGACCGCAGCCGCTGGAGAGACTCCGGAGGGAGAGAAAGGAGGAGGAGGTGCGAGAGTCCCAAACGAGGCCCAGCCAAGTCCGAACCTGAGAGGGAACCAGATGGGACTTCCTCCAGTTCACCAAGAACCCGAACCCGGCGAGCTGGGAAAGAACCAAATCCCTGGCTAGCAAGCAAGCGGACCGGCTGGGAGCCCAAACCAGCCAGTCGTCGAGGTAGGCCAACACCCGAACTCCTAGGAGACGCAACCGAGCCACGACTACCCGTGTAAGGCGCGTGAACACGCGAGGTGCCAGGTTCAACCCGAACGGGAGACAACGAAAGCGGTAACTCTGACGCCCCACCACAAAACCGAGCCAGTCCCTGAACCGCGGATGAATCGGGACATGCCAATAAGCGTCCCGGAGGTCCAGGGACACCATCCAAGCGCCCGGCTCCAAAAGGAGCCGAACCTGAGACAGCGTAGTCATCCGGAAGGAGGGGCAATGAACCCAGGGGTTCAGACGGGACAAGTCCAGAATGAACCTCAGGTCCGCGCAGTCCCGTTTCGGAACCGGAAACAGACGGGAAACCCATCTGAGGGACGACGTCGTTTCGACGACGCCCAAACGTACCCACTCCAAGACGACGCGACGGAGCGCAGGGGAAGAAACTTGCCCTGCCAGCCCCGACCCCCCCAAAGGGGAGGGGCCACCCAACGCCACCGCAGACCGCAAGACACGACCTGAAAGGCCCACGAATCGTGGGACCAGGCGCGGGCGAACAGCGCAAGCCGCCCCCCCTCGCCCCGTCAACGGGGCAAACCGCGAAAGGGCCGGCGACCCTTACGAGACCCAGAACCCCGCACAGAGCGAACACCGCGCCGACCAGACGAGGGCGGGTCCGCAGCAGGAGCCGAACCCGAACCTGACACCAGAGGCCTACCACGACGAGAGGAACCCGAGCTCTGGCACGACCCTTCCGGGAAGACCCACCCCGGGACCCCCGGAAGACCAACAAGTCCGACATCGGACGACAAGCCGCCGACGCAGCCTGAATAAACTGCGCCACGGCCGACTCCGCAAAAAGAAGAGGACAAAAGGGGAAGAACGCCTAAGAGCCAGAGCCCAAGCAGATTCCACGGAGGAACCCAGCACCGCCTGCCGACACGCGAGACGGGAAGCATAAAACAGGGAAACCGCATCCCGCAAAATCGGCGTGAACAGCTTCAACAAGGCAGCGAACGAGCGCGCAGCCGAGGACAAGGCGCCGGACCCTGGGACGGACCCAAGCGTCCTCACATCCTCCACGAGCCAATCCGAGGACAGCTCCAGGATGGAAAAGAACCGCAAGGCCGAAGCCAAAAGGCCCCGGGCGCGCAAGTCCTCCGCAACAAGCGCCGCCGAAAGGACGGGAACCTGCACATGGAGCTGAATAACGCCCACATCGCGGGGGAGGGCAGGGGCAAACAAGCACTCATTCAGGTACTCAAGCTCGCCCCCCAGGAAAACCTGAATCACCGTGGAAGCTTCCCGCCACTCCAACGTGCGGGAACGACAGAAGGAATGCCAGGAATCCAAAACAAGCAAGGGGCAGGCTGCTAGCCAGGAAGACTCCGGAACCTCGTAACGGAGCCAGAAAGGGAACGAAGTCCCAAACCTGAACTCAGAAGGATCCAGTTCCGAGGCATAATCCGGGTCCCGCAGGAGGTAAGCTGCAAAGGCCGCTCGCACCTCACCAGGTTGGATGCGATAAGCCGAAAACCTCCGGAAAGACGGAACCGACGAACCCGGGGGAACACGGAACCGAACCCGGGGAGGGGCCGACACCAAATCCAACTCGTACGCAGAGGGGGGAAAAGAGAACCCCACTCCTTGTAACAATAAGCCCCGCTCAGAGGGAAGAAAAACCCAGGCGGGGTCCAGCGGAGCCCAAGGCCCCCAAGTCAGCCCCTCCCCAGCCTCGAGGTCCAACACCACAGGACCCGAGGCCGAGTCCTCTCCCCAAGCCCCGACCCCACAAGACAAGGACGGAGCAGCCGGAACAGCTGAAGGAAGGGGGGCCCACTGGTCAGACCCCGAAGCTTCGGCCGGGAGACAAGACTCGAATGCCTCTGCCGCTCCCCCGGAAGGGGCACCCCCCGAAGCTGCCCGAGTCTCAAGATCAAGTAACCCCTGCTCCGACCCCGAAACCCTCAGACGTTTCGGGGCTGGAAGCAAGGGGGGGGGGACCAGAACGAGCAGTAGGGGAAGGACGAGGAGGCGCGGACTGAACCAGGATCGAAGCGACCCCCACCCCCAAGTCCGGGTCACGAAAAGCAAAGCGGGGCAGCCCCGGGGCATCCGGGTGAGCAACCAACCTAGCGCGTTGCAACAGACGAAACCTAGACTGCAACGCACGCGCCGCCTGTACCCGAAGAGAATCATCAGAGGATTGGGTAAATTGAGTCACAAGCAAGCAGCAACACTCACAGGACTCAGGGTCGAAAGTATCACCGACCCAACAGGCAGCATGGCAGAGGCAAAAACAATGAGGGTCACCCTGAGACAAAGGGACCGAGCAACCCGCAAACTCGCACACAGCGAGTGGGGACTCCGGGGTCACATCCATCGGACCCACGCGCCCCCTAGGGGATTCCCAGGGTCCTGAGCGTTTACTTTAAGAGGACTCGCGCTCAGGTAGTCCCAGGCAGGGAGCTGCTAACCGGCGCCCAAAACTACCAATCGAACTTCTATAGCTGTACCCCAGGGACGTGTACACTCACGGGGACCTAGCAGGGGGCGCCATCGAGTATAACCGTGAAAGGGTTAGAACTAAGGAATGAATATGAGAGAACCCCCCACCAGGCAAAAACAAAAAGAAAAACAAAACCCCGCAAGAGGACAGCGAGCCCCAGGGAACAGAGCCGGCCGCTATGTCGGGAATACAAGCTGTGCAGCACCCTGCGCCCCTACCAGTGCAAACTGCCTCTTACCTGCCAGTAACAAGGGAGAACAGAACACCCAAGAGCCCAACAGGCGGCCGAAAAAACGAAAAAGGTAAAACGGACCAGCAGAGGCAGATCCCAAGGAGCCTGTGGAAGGTGGCCCCAAGCCCCAAGGGTAGTACTTACAGGGCACCTAGGGAAGGAAACCCTAGGCGCATGCAGCCCGAGTACTAAAAATTACTCCTGGCTCTCGCACCCAGAAAACAAACACCACACGCAAGCACAGTGTTGTAGCGAACACCGGAGCCAGAGCACACGACCTTCGCCTATAGCATCAGCCTCAAGAACTGAGGTGTGGGTAGCCGGCGCGGAGGGTCTGGGGCTCCCCCTTCCCCCTCCCGGGGAGGGGGGAGCTGCGCAGACAGCGGCGCGGCAGCGTGTGACGTCACACTAGTTTGCTCGTTTTTCTTTGGGGAGTTCTATCCACTAGTTCGGCTTTTGGTAGCAATTTTAACCAGAATAGGGGTTTGTTTTGGGGCGCTTACCTTTCTGGGTGCCTGTCCCGGTCGATGGCAGACATAGAATGCTTCCAACCACACGGGGGCTTCTATAGGCCATTGCTTCCCTTGCCTCTCTGAGGGGGCCCGGTTCTGGCCGTGGTTCCCGGTAGGCCTAAGAACTCCATACACATGACTGATGCCAAAGTCTGACATTAGCATATCAGCCTGGGATAGCTCCGGGGAGCCGACGGGGCTCCCCCCAGAAAATCAATCAATCAATCGGAGACATTGAAATAATTAGGTAATATCTTTGTCGCAACTCCCGCCTGACAGCTCGAGCGAAATAGACTGCCTCTGACGCTTGCTTTGTCAATGCCTCAATTTTGCCAGATTTCCCCGCCGTATTGCGGCCAAAATATGTCACCTATGATTTGTATTTTTTTCCCGTGATCAGGAACAAATGAACACGTTTATTAAGAAAAATAAGAAAAAATTTATTTCTTCTGCCTGGGCATGTAGCAGGCTATAATTGCAAGCGCCTTGCCTCTTAAGGGTTAATGCCTCTAAATGCCATGAACAATTTCTTTAGTATTTCACCAGTCATGTATTTAAAAGTAATTCTCATATTGAAAAGTGCAGCATAGGCTCCTCGCACAATGTTTTTTGTGTGTCCTCAGGTGATAGTTTTCAATCTAGAACCACCCTTAGATCTCTCTCATCAGAATGTGTAGTTACAGGAAGAGAGCTACACTTGTGGTGTCCCATCTTCCCAATACTGTACTCTGTCAAATAACGCTTTGAAACTTAAGTACTAATGGTTTTAGCCTCCACAACCTTCTCACTTAACTTGTTCCAACAAGACAAGATACTGTACTGGAAAGCCAAAATGTGTACAGTACTGAATGTTGTGGAGCATGAACCTACTTGGGAGTAAAAAAAAAAAAAAAAAAAAGTACAGAACATTGCAAAGCTTAGTACTGTATATTCTATTACAGTATTATACTAAAGGAAAACTAAGATGGCACAATATCGTACACATTTTACCTCTCTTCATGCAGAACCTCAGAGCCATTTTCATCTTTGATCAAAGTGGCCAAAAAACAAATGCCATACATCTCAGTGGATAAGACGACTTTCAGACAAGACAACTGCAGAATTTAAGTTCGAGTTCCAGGATTTTAGCTTACATCAGTGATACAAGACAACCCCAAAATACAATAACCATCTGTAGTTAGATTGGTGAAGTTTAGATTGGTGAGCACCAAACAACCAAGACAGTGATATACCAGTACAATGAATGAAATACCTTGAATGTATTATCAGTAATAAGGTATCATACCTTAATGTATTACCTGTAAATCATTTGAACTGTTAGTATGTAAAATTATGGACCCACAACGCATGGAACAGGCACCCAGGCAGTATATGCAACAAACGTACAGCAGTTTAATCTGGAATATGTTTCAGTCATTTAACTGATAACACTAAGAAGCAATAACACAAAAGTATACAGAGATTGCCTGTTCACCAGGTGGTTTGACTAATGCAACCACTAGACATCAGCCTGAACAAGCCATATAAAGATTATGTGCATGAAGAATGTAATAATTGGATGACGAATGCTGAAAAATCCTTTACAAAAGGTGGAGATATGCATGCTCCATCACTTTATGTGACATGTGATTTTGTAATCAATTCATGGGATTATGGGAAAGTAGAGTAATAAAATCTTTCAAAATGTGCAGTATATCTAATGCAGTGGATGGCATGGAGGACGATTTACTATGGGACACTAACAACGAAGTCGAAGCCGACTCACCAGTTTCAGAATGGGACCCATATGACAACAATGTAAACAGTGAGACTCAGGACGTGCTTGGCTAGTTCTCTGCCTCGGATGAAGAAGCTAGTGATTTTGAAGGATTTTAAATATGCTTTTTTTTTATATTTTACAATGCTTTTATTGGTTTACCCTATTTTTATGGTGGTACTGTATTTTGAGAACAATTTTAAGGCCCTTATTTTCGTACTTGGTCTACAAGGCAACCCGTAATTTTGGTGTGTTTTTTATGATTAAAGCGTTATCTCATCCACCAAGATATATGATACATGGCCCAAAAATTCAAAAGGAAACCTGGCTGAAATTTTGCCAAATGATTCCAGCTGGACATAACCTCATCAACAGAAGTAGAGAAGTCAGTCAGGAAACCCTGAAAAGCTGCATTCTTCCCCTCAAATACTTCAGCACTCACTTTAGTTAGCGCCACACAAGCATTATACCCAAACACTGCAGACAAAACATACCCAAGCGAGACATTTACCTTTAGAGTCGAACAGGAAAGGTATACAGGGGACGTAATAGGTATGAGCAAAATAAAAACCTGTACATCAACCCTCCATACAGCACCATCCAATACAAATGATTCCTGCACCAAGACAAATAAATATGGAAAGCACACACTGATCACAGCAAAGATCCCCAGACATTGCCCCATAGTCCAATATGAAAGAGGCCTGGTTGTCAAGTTATGAATTCTAGGTTAACACTAACCTAAACCTGTTTAAACTAAAACCAGGAATGGGCAAGGCAAGCTCATAATCACATCAAGATTAGAAGTCATGGAAACTTGACAAAAAAAGAGTAAACCACGATTGATACAAGATCATACTGAACAATATGACATTCATGCATAAAATGTATTTTAACTAATGTCTAAAATTTGACAATGATCATACATACATTACTGTACAAATATTCCCCACAATGCAGGTCACTTTACCCTGCATATACTCAAAATTATAATGCTTATTCAGTGTATTATACCATTTCTAAGTCAAATCAAAACTTTTTCTTATTTCATTTGAGTGATACATACCACTGCAACCTGTGGCGTCTGTGATGGTTCTGTCTTCCAAACCCCATCTCTGCGGTCTCCATGATCCCCCTTCTCTCCGTCATCATCTGCAGAACCACCCCCACCTTCCTCTTCATCCTCTATTTGCAGTTTGGTGATTTTCAAGTCTGTTAAATCTCTGTCAGCTTCATCCTTGAAGTCATTCCACTCCTCCTCTTCCTAGATATAAATAAGCATGATTACTTGATATTCTAAATATACAGTATGATACAATGTTCATTCCAAATCGGTTATTTTCATAATTTTCGTATTTTCAGTTATCATTCCCACCAGTTATTCCAAACTTTAAAGTTATTAGATCAAACTCTAAACTGACAGCTAAGCTATAACAAACTCTTCACATTCTATTATTAAATACTATATGAAAATATAAACAATTTAAATAGTTTGGCCTATGACAGCTGTTTGGTACTTGAGATTTTACCCTAATGAAAAGGAGGCCAGCTTGAGTTGGTATTGACAGCATAAGCTACAACAGTAAGGCATGTGATAAACACTACTGGAAACTTGCAGTCAACCGTATTAACTCTTAACCCTTTCACTCTAGACACTTCTCTCAGCCCCATTACTTTTCTTGACTAAAAAATTTACAAAGAAATCTTACACCAATAATATGAAAAGTGATATAATAAAAAATATACATTATTCATTGTACAATTCCATACCTGCCCATAAGTGTTGCTAAATACTGCGCATAAACCCATTATGATATAACCAATAAAAATAATATAAAATTGCAATTCCCCCCCCCCCTTTTTTTCACACACGTGTTTACAGGTACAGATGATTTCCAACTCTTATTAGCAGGCTGAAAGCTTTCCCTTCCTATGGTAAGGAAAAGCTTACCCATAGGAAGTAAATGGTAAATCTTACCCATTAATTTTCCCTGAAACACAATCTGCCAATCAGTTAACAACCAGGTTACCAATTATTGCTGGGTGAACAGAAAAGTTAAGGAGTGGCACCTAGATTGGCACCTCCCTGGATAGGATACGAACCTGAACCAAATCGCTTTCAAATGCGGGTCAAGTCTGCACCATCAGGGACTTTAATCCTTTCTGTCCCAGAAGGGACTTGTATTATATTTGAGAAGAAAATTACATGTTCTAGCAAATATTATCAGCCACATGCTAACCGAACCCCTCAGGACTGAGATTGAATGGATAACATGTTGTGATCAGATAAGTGGTTTGTCATCCTGAAAAACTAGGGGGAAAACTTGACAATTTTGTTGCAGAAATTCAACAGTGTTTTGTTTGTAATCAAGTTCAGATCTGCTTGCTAACAATGCTCCATCAACTATAATCTTCAAGTTATTTAGATAGAAAAGGTGGTGGTGGATGATAGTAATGTATTGGGTTGACTGAAGTGGAGATTAATAGCGATCAGGTAACCTTAGCAGATTGCTTTTCACCGTGTACAGTACTCTAATGTACCTAATGCCATGGCAGAGTTGAAAGCGTCTGAGCCATCAATTAGCATATGAACACTGCTCAAGTGGTGCTGTGTACGGGCACTGGGCAAACTTGTTTTATCTTTATTACACATTTTGATTCAGACTGCCACCCCACCAGTTATCCAAACTTTTTATCCAAACAAACCCCCCAATCGAATAACAGGCATTCATAAAGCACGTGGCTGACTATCATGAAAAAATGTACCATCATTAACCCTTCAATTGCGCATCGCATCATATGATGCTTTGACAGAATTGCAGTAAATTGCGCATCACATCATGTGATGCTTTGGAGTACTACGCAAGATTTAAACGGCCCGCGGATACACAGGGTTCACCACATCTTCATCAGGGCTCTTGTAAACAGACGCCATTTTTTTTTTTAAATTGTGGGCCAAACTCCCGGGTGTTAGGGGCCTCAGTATTGAGCGAGCTACCAAGCCTGACGCACACAGCATGAACTCAGAGCACTGCTGTTCAGCTTGTAACCACAGCATCGCCTAAAAATGCTATAATATACTTGTTGATGCTATTATGTAGTGATGATATTATTACAGAAGACCCCTGACTGTGATAAAACTGACCAGGGTTCTGATAATAGCAGGATTGTGGTGATATTTAGCACTGTGCTCCATGGAGGGAGGAGTAATGCTGTGGGAGGGAGGGTTGTGGCATTGTCTTCTGACTGTGTGTGGCCACCTTTTATTGATTGCACTCACCATACCAGCTTAGTGGTTCGCTATGGTGAACACAAATCTATATACTTGTATACAACGTGTGTATAGAGGGTATAAACAGCAAGAGGAGTAGGTTGGGAGCCGCCATTTTGGTGAGGGAGGAGCGTCATCTGCAGGACCTACCATGTTGTTTACTGATGACTACGATGGTCTTTGGGCACCATACCAGTTTACTTGTATAAGTATGGTGAATAAAACAGGTAGATATTTATATATAATGTGTGTATATAGCGTAATAACACCACAAGCAGTATTGTTGGAGGAGAAATATTAGTGCGTCTGGCCTTGAGGGCGGCAGCCACCAGCTGACTGTGTGAGGTCACACGTCTTTGTGCCTTTACTCACCATACAAGCTTAGATGTACAGTTATGGTGAACAAAACATGTAAATACTTATATATAACGTCTGTATATAAAAGCAAAAACAGTATGGTGGGTGGAGAATGGTGGCAAGTCAGGTGAGGTGAGGGAGTGGCAGCCAGTGGCGGGCTGCCACTCAGCATACCAACTTAGTGGTTCGTTATGGTGAACACGAATGTAGATACTTACATATAGCGTCTGTATATAGTGAATAAAAGCAAAAACAGTATTGTGGGAGGAGAATGTGGTTGAGTCAGGTGACTTGAGGGAAGGCGTGAGTGGCTGGCAGGTACACGGCGGTCACTCCTCGTTACTTTTTGACTCATAATAGCAACTTAGTGGTTCGTTATGGTGAACAAAACATGCAGATATTTATATATAACCTGTGTATACTTAGTGGTTCGTTATGGTGAACAAAACATGCAGATACTTATATATAACCTGTGTATATAGTGTAGTAACCGACAAAGTATTTGTTCACTGTTTGATGGACATAATTGAATCGACAATATGCACACCATATTTTTAGTACTGCAATGATCCACTCATTTTATTATATAAATATATCACACTACACACTATTGAATAATATTACAGCAAAAAAAACTACGAAAAATCAGAGACATTGAAATAATTAGGTAATTATCTCTTTGTGGCAACTCTGGCCTGACAGCTGGTGATCAACAGACCGCCTGGGACGCACGCTGAGTCAGCGCCTGTTTTTTGCCCGACTTCCCCGCCCTATAGTGGGCAATATATGCCACTTACGATTTTATTATTATTTTTCCCATGATCAGTGAACACAAATTAATAAGTTAGGAAGAAAAAATATTTTTTTTATTTTTTTTGTTTTTTTGGTATGCGCCTGTGGGTGTCAAATGGTATATAGCTATGCGCCATTTAAGGGTTAAAAGTACATTTATTATTCTGTATACTGGTATCACATAAAAAAGCGAGTCCATTATCCAAATAATGGATTCCCTGTTATACATATCAAAAGTGAATCCAAATAAAGATCCCCAG
>WNGS01000411.1:15365375-15381375 GCA_020271785.1 Procambarus virginalis
ATATCTCCTCTAACTCTTCTGTCTCCCAGTGACATGAGGTTAAATTCCGTAGTCTCTACTCGTAGCTCATACCTCTCAGCTCGGGTACTAGTCTGAACATAAGAACATAAGAACATAAGAACAAAGGCAACTGCAGAAGGCCTATTGGCCCATACGAGGCAGCTCCTATTTATAACCACCCAATCCCACTCATATACATGTCCAACCCATGCTTGAAACAATCGAGGGACCCCACCTCCACAATGTTACGCGGCAATTGGTTCCACAAATCAACAACCCTGTTACTGAACCAGTATTTACCCAAGTCTTTCCTAAATCTAAACTTATCCAATTTATACCCATTGTTTCGCGTTCTGTCCTGTGTTGATACTTTCAATACCCTATTAATATCCCCTTTGTTATGTCCATTCATCCACTTGTAAACCTCTATCATGTCACCCCTAACTCTTCGCCTTTCCAGTGAATGCAAATTAAGCTTTGTTAATCTTTCTTCATATGAAAGATTTCTAATTTGGGGAATTAACTTAGTCATCCTACGCTGGACACGTTCAAGTGAATTTATATCCATTCTATAATATGGCGACCAAAACTGAACTGCATAATCTAAATGGGGCCTAACCAGAGCAAGATATAGCTTGAGAATCACACCAGGTGTCTTGTTACTTACGCTGCGATTAATAAATCCGAGTGTCCTATTTGCCTTATTACGAACATTTATGCATTGATCCTTTTGTTTTAAATTCTTACTAATTATAACTCCCAGATCCCTTTCGCAATCCGACTTCGCAATCTCAACACCATCTAGCTCGTATCTTGTAACTCTATCATCATTACCTAGCTTCAGAACTTTACATTTATCAGCATTAAACTGCATCTGCCAGTCCTTTGACCATTTCAAAACCCTATCTAGATCAACTTGAAGTGATAGTGAGTCCTCCTCCGAATTAATTTCCCTACCGATTTTCGTATCATCGGCAAATTTGCAAATGTTGCTACTCAAACCTGAATCTAAATCATTTATATATATTATAAACAACAGAGGTCCCAAGACAGAGCCTTGAGGCACTCCACTTACAACATTTTCCCACTCTGACTTGACTCCATTTATACTAACTCTCTGTTTCCTTTGGTATAGCCATGCCCTAATCCAGCTTAATATAGCACCCCCAATACCATGAGCCTCTATCTTTTAATCAGTCTTTCATGTGGCACTGTATCGAAAGCTTTGCTAAAGTCAAGGTACACAACATCACAATCCTTACCACTATCAACTGCCTCAACTATGCTAGAATAAAAAGATAACAAATTTGTTAAACATGAACGGCCATTTATAAAACCATGTTGCGACTCAATTATTAATTTATGTTTTTCAAGATGAAGACGAATTTTATTTGCTATTATAGATTCGAGTAACTTTCCCACAATAGACGTTAAGCTAATTGGTCGATAGTTAGACGCAAGTGATCTATCTCCTTTCTTAAAAACTGGTATCACATTAGCAACTTTCCAAAACTCTGGCACTGTGCCTGACTCTATTGATTTATTAAATATGATTGACAGTGGGTCACAAAGCTCCTCTTTGCATTCTTTCAGCACTCTGGCAAACACTTCATCCGGCCCTGGGGATTTGTTTGGTTTGAGTTTTACTATTTGTTTAATAACATCCTCCCTGGTAACTGCTAAACTCGTCAACCTGTCCTCGTCCCCACCCACATAGACTTGTTGGGCTGAAGGCATATTGTTAAGTTCCTCTTTAGTAAATACAGATACAAAATATTTATTAAAAATACTACTCATCTCTTCATCACTATCTGTTATTTGACCTGTCTCAGTTTTTAATGGACCTATCCTTTCCCTAGTCTTAGTTCGATATAACTGAAAAAACCCTTTAGGATTTGTCTTTGCTTGCCCTGCTATACGAACTTCATAGTTTCTTTTTGCTTTCCTTATCTCTTTTTTAACATTTCTAACTAGTTGTACGAATTCCTGTTCTAAAGTGACCTCCCCATTTTTAATCCTCTTGTACCAAGCTCTCTTTTTACCTATAAGATTCTTCAAATTCTTTGTTATCCACTTTGGGTCATTAGTAATCGATCTATTCAATTTGTGTGGTATACTACGTTCCTGTGCTTTGTTTAGAATATTCTTAAATAAGTTATATATTGAATCTACATCGAAATCCCCATTTACATCACCTATCGCTGGGTTCATGTCTCGCTCCAAGACCGGCCCACACCCCATACCCAAGACTTTCCAATCAATTTGACCCAAAAAATTTCTTAGGCTATTAAAATCAGCTTTTCGAAAATCTGGCACTTTAACAGAATTTTCTCCTACAGGTCTATTCCATTCTATGCCAAATCTGATTTCTTTGTGATCACTGTTCCCTAGCTCACTCCCTATTTCGATGTCATTAATTTGTGTTTCCCTGTTAGTTAACACTAAATCTAAAATATTATTTTCCCGTGTTGGTTCCTTAATGTGTTGCGTAAGAAAGCAATCGCCAATTAATTCTAAAAAAATTAATCGTCTGGTGGCAAACCTTTGAACCTTTTCCAGTTTAGTCTTATGCTTGACTAGACAGGGACTCCATGCTGGAGCCGCATACTCCAGGATTGGTCTGACATATGTGGTATATAATGTTCTGAAAGATTCCTTACACAAGTTTCTAAAGGCCGTTCTTATGTTAGCCAACCTGGCATATGCTGCTGATGTTATCCTCTTGATATGAGCTTCAGGGGACAGGTCTGGCGTGATATCAACCCCCAGGTCTTTCTCTCTCTCTGACTCTTGAAGTATTTCATCTCCCAAATGATACCTTGTATCTGGTCTCCTGCTTCCTACCCCTATCTTCATTACATTACATTTGCTTGGGTTAAACTCTAACAGCCATTTGTTCGATGTGTGTGTGTGTGTGTGTGTGTTCCGAACGTAAACAAAGAGCCCAGCGGCGTGCTGCTGTCTGCTTTAAGCTGTATTATCTAAAAGTTTACGTCGGTGTGGCCTCCTGTCGGATGCTGGCGACGGTGGGCAGCTGTAGGCCTACACTGTGCTTGTAGCTCCTCCCAGGCCTAGTAAAAAGATAGGGCTGTTCTGATTTGTTATGCCTGCATAGCCGCTGCCCTCCCGCCCTCTGCCAAATTCAAGCACTCACTCAACATCCCTCGTCCTGGTCTCTGACCAGGCCTCTTGGTGGTTGATCTGGTATACCAAGCTTTTGGATGCAGCTGCTTGCAGCCTGACATATGAATCACAGGCTGGTTGATCAGCCCTGTGGGCGCCACAGGGAATGGACGCTGGGAGGAGGCTCTGCCGGCCATGTGACATTATCTTGTGACATCCTGACCTCACGGGCCCAGACTCAACAGTGTGCAGTGTGAACATCCTGGGAAGGTGTGAGAGTGGCGGGAAGTGTCCAGGGTGAACTATCGCAACCAAAAACAATCAAACAAGTGGATTGGCAGTGTGGAATCATCTGAACTGCAGTGAGGGCCAACAAGGGCGCCCTGAGGGGCTCCCTCGGTTATGGTGGTGGGGGTGGGGGGGGTGGGGGGATGGGGTGTTGTTGTGCGGTCAGTCGAGGGGTGACCAGTGTGTAAGTGTTTATGATAATATCCCTGAAAAATAGATACCTCGGCTCTCGGGAAACAGGTATCGTGTTTTAAGGCATCGAGTCCACAGTGAACCAGATTTATTGTGTAGTGATATATCACGAAACCATTTAAAGTGTTAGTGTCACCCCTCTGAATCTCCCCCCTCTCCCCATACCCGCTAGTGTGTACCGTCACCCAACCCACGAGTCACCCCCCCCTGCCCCCCCCAACCACGACCCCGCCTCCCTGTGTCCACCCCCTCACGCTTCGTCCCCGCCCAATGCCCCCCAGCGCCCGCCCAGCGCCCACCCAGCGCCCACCCAGAGCCCGCCCAGTGCCCTCCGATGTCGCAGGTCACGACTGACAGCTAGGCTTCTCTCAGCCAAGAGGGAAATCAAGCGACGACAAGTACGGCACATGCCAAGTGTGTGTGATAAGGTGTGGAGACAAGCGTAACGGAGATGAGGCAAGCATGCTCACAACGGAACCGATTGTCCTATTTTGTGGCGCCCCTCCCAAGAGAGTATCAATCAAGGCCCCACACCAGCAGTCAGGGAAAAACCTCCAACAGCTTCATATCGACTGAGAATACTACTAGAAGTCATCAAAGCAACATCGGTTGGAACCTTGCAGCACATCCCAAAGCCGCCCGGCCCAGGCAGCAGCCAAACTATCCAGCCTCTTGAAAAGGTCAATGACTCCCCGGAACCATCCAAGCATGACGCAACCTTCTCCTGTTTGGAAACATATGCCTAGCTGTCCTGCAAGGAGAGACAAATCACTAGCTTCCTCAGTCATTATGGCTATAAATAGTTTTCCTAGAGAGGACAACCAGGCACCCTCCCCACCCGTGCCAAAAACACCCACCGCAGGAAAGATATCAACAGCAGAACCGAGGCATCCAAAATCAGAGCACAGTCAGCAAGAAAATAGAAGAAGCAACACAATAGGGGCAATCAGAATCATCACCAGTGAAGACACAGTGGCCACCAGGGATGCCGATACAGCACAAGCCCTGAGGGAAAAACACCCACCCAGAGCTCCTCGTGAGGACAGTGTTCCCCTAGTCGGTGTCACCAGAGCAGAACCCCTGTGTGTGCTCGAATCCATGGTGCATAAAGCAGCTTTATCCTTCCCACCAGGTTCAGCAGGTGGGTTCACAGGACTAAGGCCCAACCACATCAAACAAATGCTCAACCTGCACTGGGCCTTCTGGTTGGAACTAACTAGATTCGCCAACACATGTCTAGCTGGCAACATACCAGAGACCATACGGCCTCTCTTTTTTGGCGCTACCCTCTGTGCCCTGAGGAAAAAAGATGGAGGAATCAGACCGATAGCTGTGGGCAGTTCACTCCGGCGTCTCGTCGCTAAGGCTGCTGCTTGAGCAGTTAGTTAGGCAGCAGCCGACATGCTGAAGCCAAAACAGCTTGGGTTGGCATTCCCAAGGGTGTGAGGCAGCGGCTCATGCAGCTAGAGCTACATTGCCAACATTACGGATGATGAAAAAGCTCTGATAAGCTGGACTTCAAAAAGGCTTTCAATCTGGTTAGAAGGGATGCAGTACTCAGTGCGGTTAATCGCCTTTTTCCTTCCCTCTACCCATTTGTAACTCATGCTACAGCAAGAATCTAACTCTGCTTTTTGGGGAATATGAATCAATCACAAGAAGGTGTCCAACATGGTGACCCCTTGCTCCTTTTCTTTTCTGCCTAGTCATCAAGGAAGTCACCGATAACCTGTCCAGTGAGCTCAACATTTGGTTTTTGGATGACGGTACTCTAGCGGCTCCCCAGCCTCACTCTTGGACGACATAAGAATAATTCCGGAGCAAGGAGCAAGTCTAGGCCTCATCCTGAACCCTTCCAAGTGCGAAATAACCTCCACCAACCAGCACATAATAGAGCAAATAAAGGTTGTTTTGCCTGACATTCATACAACCAACCCTGAGGACAGCAAACTCCTAGGTGCTCCTCTTGGAAGGAATGCCATCGACGAGGTCCTTGGTAACAAGATCACCGGGAAATGAGAGGATGAACGCGAGGATTGAAGACATCGATTGCCCATGATGCACTTTACCTATCATCAGATGCTTGTCCCTCCCCAGGNTTCAACACGCTTTCCACTACACATAAGGGACATAACTGGCAAACCCCTCACAGTGTTCAAGAGAGAACTGGATAAGCACCTCCAAAGGATTCCTGATCAACCAGGCTGTGACTCATACGTCAGGCTGCGAGCAGCCGCGTCCAACAGCCTGGTTGATCAGTCCAGCAACCAGGAGGCCTGGTCGATGACCGGGCCGCGGGGACGCTAAGCCCCGGAAGCACCTCAAGGTATCCTCAAGGTAAGTGTTCCAGTACTCATATAGTAATTACAGAGTTTAGCATACATTAGCCCAGAGAGGCGAAAGTCAGTCAATATGGGACATTCTACAATATAATGTTCAAGAGAGTGCATGTTTTCTCTTTCGCAAAGTTGACACATTGTGTACTCGACATTTGGGTTTTGAGAAAGCTGCCAGATACGTCTATATCCTAGGCGTATTCTAGCCACTATAACATCACATTGCCGGGTTCTTGTTCTATTAGTCCCATATGTGAATGTCTCCTCACGATATCTATCATAATATTTAATGCTACAACTTCAGGTCTTTGTGAATTTGTTAGGTCGGTGAGATCTTCATTAGATATTTGTTTAAGTATTCTCTTTGTCACTGCTAATGAAACACCCATATCAATTTTTTTTTTTGAGATATATACAAGAGTTGTTACATTCTGTACAGCCACTAGTACGCGTAGTGTTTCGGGCAGGTCCCTGGAATACGATCCCCTGCCGCGAAGAATCGTTTTTCATCCAAGTACACAATTTTACTGTTGCGTTAAACAGAGGCTACAGTTAAGGAATTGCGCCCAGTAAATCCTCCCCGGCCAGGATACGAACCATGACATAGCGCTCGCGGAACGCCAGGCGAGTGTCTTACCACTACACCACGGAGACTGACAAATTTCTACCACTGGTTTTCTACAGGCTGTCTTTGCAAGCATATCAACAGTGTCATGCCTTGAGATGCCAACATGTGATGGTATCCATAGGAATTTAATTTCAAATCTGTTTTCTTAGCAGCTAAAACATTCATTCGAATATCACTGACTATTTTCTGGGTGTCACTAATATGTGCGTTCAATGCCAGGAGTGCACTCTGCGAGTCACAGTATATAAGTCCACTGCCTTTGTCTTTTAAAAATTCAGTGGCAAGGTATATGCCTGCAAGTTCGGTATATACCTTGCCACTGATTGAACACTGACCCATCCCACTCTCCCTAGCAGTGAACACTGACCCATCCCACACTCCCTAGCAGTGAACACTGACCCATCCCACACTCCCTAGCAGTGAACACTGACCCCTCCCACTCTCCCTAGCAGTGACCACTGACCCCTCCCACTCTCCCTAGCAGTGAACACTGACCCCTCCCACTCTCCCTAGCAGTGAACACTGACCCATCCCACTCTCCCTAGCAGTGAACACTGACCCCTCCCACTCTCCCTAGCAGTGAACACTGACCCCTCCCACTCTCCCTAGCAGTGAACACTGACCCATCCCACTCTCCCTAGCAGTGAACACTGACCCATCCCACTCTCCCTAGCAGTGAACACTGACCCATCCCACTCTCCCTAGCAGTGAACACTGACCCCTCCCACTCTCCCTAGCAGTGAACACTGACCCCTCCCACTCTCCCTAGCAGTGAACACTGACCCCTCCCACTCTCCCTAGCAGTGAACACTGACTCCTCCCACTCTCCCTAGCAGTGAACACTGACCCATCCCACTCTCCCTAGCAGTGAACACTGACCCATCCCACTCTCCCTAGCAGTGAACACTGACCCATCCCACTCTCCCTAGCAGTGAACACTGACCCATCGTACTTAATGGTGGCCTCAGGACACACAACACAGTAGCTAAGTGACAACTGCTTACCGACGTACGCCGTGATATTATAAACACAGACTCATACATCTACCAATAAAATACTTTATTTATAGCGTGTAAACGCAGTAAAAATTATTATATATCATATAAATACATTAGATGTTAGAGTGACAATTTAATGATACTTTTAATTTAAATCTAAGATTTTGTAATTGGTTAGATTTTATACTAATTTTTAAATATATTAATAAAATTTGCTAATTTTTGGCAAAAATTAATATTACTTTTATATTTTATAAAACAATGGTAATGAATAAATTTTTATTTATATATAATATTAACTTTTAATCTTTTAAATTTTACTCGTGTTGTTCTCCCACACTTCGAAGGAAGTCTTTGGTCGTGGTTTTCTATACCACTTTGAAGCCTGACTTTTATATTCACAATATTTTGTTTTAATTCACACATGTGTTCAACCCGTTTTCGCACAAGACAGCACATATATTACTTAATGCTTATAGTCAATATTTTGCTTATGAATTAGTACATATGTTGTATATTCCCAATTATTTTTTTTCAAGGCACTAACTTTTCCTCACGTACCAATTTACGTCTCACAGTACCCGTCCATCGCCGTAGACCGCAG
This sequence comes from Procambarus virginalis, assembly GCA_020271785.1. Classification (NCBI taxonomy): domain Eukaryota; kingdom Metazoa; phylum Arthropoda; class Malacostraca; order Decapoda; family Cambaridae; genus Procambarus; species Procambarus virginalis. The sequence continues at coordinate 15,373,545 of WNGS01000411.1, forward strand.
AATAGTCGTGATTGGTTCAATTTTAATGAAAATTATAGTTTTCAGGTCCCACCTGGGTTGTGAAATTTACCTACTATTATCAATGCTGTAACGTACGATTATGTTACGTTGTTGGGTAGTTCAGATAAACAGTGTTTAGTGAGGTTCATATTTATTTAGTAGTCCTGGATACAGCAGTGTCGTAGACGTTGAGACGAAGCCTGGAGCAGAGCAGAGAGCTGAGTGTGGCCAGAGTCGCGGAGCTCTATGTGGGAGAGCGTTGTAGCTGGATGCGGTCATAGTCTGCTGCCTGTTCTGTGTCGAAGCTGTAGCGTCTTGGAGACGATTAGAACTGCCTACGCAGAGTGCAACATTCTTGACTGGAAATTGTACTTTTTGCTATTCGATTGATTGATTGATTAAGATTAAGCCACTCAAAAGGTTGCACGGACATGAATAGCCCGTAAGTGGTGGCCCTTTTGAGCCATTACCAGTATCAAGAGCTGATACTGGAGATCTGTGGAGATGCGACTGCACCCTGCGTGACGGGAGATGTCTCCCTTGTGTTTGCTATTCGATTGATTGATAAAGATTAAGCCATCCAAGAGGTGGCACGGGCATGAATAGCCCGTAAGTGGTACAATTTGTTTTTTGTTCAGTAATTCTTTTTAGTATTCTGAGGTTGCATTTAATCGTCAAGCTGTTATCGCGGGGGAGGATACTGCTTGATAGTCTTTATGAGGGTGTCCAGCTGCTGGACACCTTTGTTGACCAGGAGAGTGGCTCTGTTGATGGCTTCAAGGTCGTTACTGCAAGATTCAGGAACTCTTAAAGCTCTTCTAAGGTCGTTGGTTGCTTCACATTCCAGAAGATAGTGAAGTAATGGCTTTTCTGTGACAGTTTGGCAGAAGATGCACTCTCTCTGTCGGGGTTCACCAATTTCACAGTTGCATCTGTAACCTAGACGTAGTCTATATATCCTAACTGCTATTTCCCTGTGGATTCCTTTTGGGATATTTAACCTTTCTAATTTGGTTGCCTGAAGATACCATGTTGCAGAGGGCGAACCTTCAGCTATTCTCTGGTGTAGGTAGGCTGTGTTGAGGTGTGAGAGTTTCTTGGCGATGATGTTTTTAATGTTCTCTAGGCTGGGTTGAATTGTTTTATCTATCACTGGATGACGAGTTGCCAATTTAGCAATTTCATCAGCTTTCTCATTTAATGGGTTTCCAACATGGGATGGGATCCAGTTCAAGGTTATGTTGAGTCCTTTGCCTTTAGCGACTGCTCCAAGATACAAAATGGTGGTAATTATTTCCACGTTATCTTTCCACTGTTTTTTTTTTTCCTAATATTTGAAGTGCAGCTTTTGAGTCTGTGTGTATGACTGCATTTTGAGTGTTTTGTGCAATCACATATGCGAATGCCTGTTGTATGGCAAACAGCTCAGTTTGGGTTGATGATACTAGTCCTCCCAGACTCCAGTATGCCTGTATGCTGGCCGTGCAAAGAGCAGCGCCAGCACTCTCATATTCTGTGTCCACCGATCCGTCTGTGAAGATGTGGGTGGTTTGCTATTCTCAAAATGCTTGCTTATGTACGGTGACTACACCTCACAGTAGGATAAGAGGGTGGAAACACCGTTACCGGTAAATAGGGATAGGATTATAGCTTGTGTAGTTAGTGCTAATTAGTTATGCCATTAAGATGAGATAATGGAGCGAGTATAAGGATTACTCGTTACAATGCTCTTAGATTATTACAGATCAGCTACATCCTATGGAAGGCTCGTAATTTTGTTTTGAGAAATATTAGTTGTTTTTAGTAAATTATAATAAGCACTATAAATTATTACATAGAATAAGAGAGCTCCACCAATAAACATTATATATAAGAGTCTATGCTTTAAAAATCTTTAAAGAAATGTATTGTAGGAACGTCAATAGAAAACGATGTTACGTTTGAATGTTTATGGGGTAAACTACTGCAAACAGGATGGTATGGTAAATTTAAATTTGGCCAGAGGGGCGAGTTTATTGGGCAGCGCCACTCATCTTGTGAGTGGACACACCGCCATAGCAGCATGTACAACACTCCCCAATAAGAAGAAAACCCGCTGGGTTGTTCATCCTGTCACTTGTACCCAGACACAGCTGGGACTTGCTTAACTGTCTCAAGTGAACAGCTCCTCAAACAAGAAGATTAACATCTATCAACCCTTAAAAGCTTACGTTATCTTGCGGGTGCAAAATGGGGAAATCTTTTAAGAACAGTATCAATATTTGACAAATAGTGTTTTCCTAACTCAAACAATGTGGGGTTTATTATTCTACACATGTTTCTACCCTGGAAACACAAACCGAAACTGTCTCTATTTTCTGTTACAACTTGTAATAAAGTTGTTACATCTTGGCTTAACGTGTTTATGACGAATTAGAACGTTGTTACAACTTGCTATATTGGTTGTTATAACTGGTTAGGAGGTGTTAAATTTTGTTCGAACGTTGTATCAACGTCGTAGTTTCGCTGTGTGTTTGGCGGGTATAATGTCTCTCAGGTGTTCACATTCACGTAGATAATGGTCAAGGCGGTGTCCATCACTCTTACCACAGATTCTGCAACTTCGCTGATCAACTGTTGTTTCCATTCCATATCTCCAAGAATATTTGTATCCAAGACGGATTCTCGCTATCACTGATTCTCTCCCTCGTCCTCCTCTTCGGCCATAACGATTGGGATTGCCAGCTGCAACCATGTTGTACCATCGTATAGATTCTCTGGTTTGTGCTTCTATCCTCCTTTCCTCAGTTACCTTGTCACGGTGATGTTGCCTGACAATACCTCTAATTTGTAGGAGAGTCTTGGGTATGAAGTATTCAATATGGTCTCCTTCAGCGCCTTCAGCAGCCAGCACATCTGCTCGTTCATTCCCACATATTCCAACATGGGAGGGGATCCACAGAAACTTGATGACTCTTCCCTGATTGGTAAGTACTCTCACAGCTCTCTTAATTTCAGCGACTATTGCAAGATTTTCTGCCCGATTTTTACTTAGGCTTTGCAGTGCTGCTTTTGAATCGGTACAAATCACTGCACCATTAGTGTTACGTTCAAGAAGCCTTAACGCCATAACAATGGCAGTTAGCTCTGCTTGCGTTGAAGAGGCATAGTTCTCAATACGTGCTTTTTCTTCATATCTGCGTTGGAAAGTATTATCCTTGATTACCGTGTATGCTGCACCAGCCCTGCCATTGACAGGATTAGATGACCCGTCAGTGTAGATTTGATCTAGTTCATCTCCGGCTTCTTTATAAATTTCCTCGAGATACTTGTGCCTCATTTCTTGTGGTATCATGTTGGATTTTTTCGTTGCCATTTCATTGATGATGATCTTGCATGAGTCATCCTCCCAGGGAGGTAACCTCTCTACAGGCAGGAGCTCACGGGCTTGCTCAAGCAGGTGAAGCTCTTCGAGGTAGCAGACTGATCTGTGATGCCATTTTTTGCTTCTCCTGTTTCCCCCTGAAAATAGCACAGAGCTCAGTTTTTTCTTAGCAATATCATTGTAATGGGGATCTCTGGCTATCCTAATTGCAAGCTTAGCATTCAGCTCCTGAATTCTGCTTTTAACACTGGGAAGGGACAACTCCTCTCGTAGATTAGACGTTTTGGCAGTCCTTGGAACTCCAAGAATGATTGTCATGGCTTCATTTTGAATGCTTTCAAGCCTTTTTATATCGCTTTGGGAGTAGGTGCACAGAACTGGTGCGGCATAGTCTATGACGGAGCGCACATAGGCTGTGTACATCATTTTAAGCACGGCAATAGAGGCTCCATGTCCATTCCAGGTCATAGCTTTCAGTGCCCTGAGTCGACTTTTGCATGTTCCTATGAGTTGATTGAGCTCCTCTTTCTTCCCCTTGTTAGAGCCGACAGTGACGCCAAGATACCGATAGTGGTCAACCCATTCAAGTGTTACACCATTAATTTGCAGTTCTTCATTTGCTCTCCGCTTGTGATGGGAGTATGCCTTCGTCTTGTTTGTGGAGAGAGTGAAACCGAGCTCAATACATTTCCTTCCAAGGAGTTCAATGGACTGTTCAATTTTTCCCAAGGTGGGAGCTTGTATTAGGACATCATCTGCATATCCCACTTGTTGTGTTCCTTCCGGAAAATCAATATTTGCAATGGCGTTCATAAGTACATTGAATGGTGTAGGGCTTAAGACTCCGCCTTGGGGGGTCCCGAGTTCCATATTCATTGTTCTGGAGACTGCTCCATGCAAGCAAACCTTGGCTTTCCTTCCTGTGAGGTAGTCTTCAACCCATTTCATGAGTCTTCCCTTGACACCCATGCATGCAAGCTCGTCCAGGATCGCAATCCCCTGTGCTTTGTCGAAGGCTCCTTTGATGTCAACAAATACAGAGTACCTAGCCGTGTCATTAGCCAAGTAATTAACTATACAATTTGCTGTGCTCCGTCCTTTAACAAATCCATTGACCCCCTCCCCTAACCTGCCTATTTTGTGCAACAGTCGGTTTAGAATGACCCTTTCAAGCATCTTGCAGGTGCATGACACGAGACTGATAGGTCTGTAATTGCCAGGGTCATTGGGCTTCGGTATGGGAACAATTATTGCGTGTTTCCATTGTGTGGGTAACACTCCACTTAGGAATGACTTGTTAAACATGTGGAGTAGTGGATTCCCAGACACTTCACACAGTGCATTGAGTATGTCGTAGGTGACGCCATCTTCACCAGGTGCTGTACTTTTACCCTTTTTCATAGCGCCCCTTACTTCCTGGGCTGTGATTGGTTCCCCATATTCGTCATCACTAGACAGTGCTTTTGTTATCCTAATCCTTCTGTCATCATGTCGCAGGAGCTGTTCCCTGCTGACTTCTGCAGGGAGGGAGGAGGAGGATGCTGCATCACTCCACTTGTGAATTAGTTCTTCAGCCTTACCCTGGGGGTCTTTGTGAGCCGCAGGCCGGGCTCTGCCACCCTTAGCTATCTGAATTTTTGCCCACACTTGTCTTGCAGATGTTTCCCGTCCAATAGAGCTAGTGAACTCAAGCCATTGTCTTTCCCGCTCTTTAATCTTCTCTTCCCTGGCTACTTGACACACAATTTTAAACAACTCTTGGTTACTTTCAGTAGGTATGGTGTTTACTATCACTGATGGATGGGTATAGGGTCCACTACCACCTGTTAGGTGGGTAAGGGGTCCATACCACTTGTAGGATGGGTCTGGGCCCAGTAACTGCTCGTAGGATGGGTATTGGGATCACTATCATTCATAGGGCAGTTATGGGGTCCACTACCACCCACATGAAGGGTATGAGGTCCACTACCACCCACGAGATGGGTATGGGGTCCACTACCACCCACAGGATGGGTATGGGGTCCACTAGCTACCACCCACAGGATGGGTATGGGGTCCACTACCACCCACAGGATGGGTATGGGGTCCACTACCACCCACAGGATGGGTATGGGGTCCACTACCACCCACAGGATGGGTATGGGGTCCACTACCACCCACAAGATGGGTATGGGGTCCGCTAGCTACCACCCACAAGATGGGTATGGGGTCTGCTACCACCCACAAGATGTGTATGGTGCCCGCTACCACCCACAAGATGGGTATGGGGTCCACTACCACCCACAGGATGGGTATGGGGTCCACTACCACCCACAAGATGGGTATGGGGTCCAGTAACACCCACAAGATGGGTATTGGGTCCACTACCACCCACAAGATGGGTATGGGGTCCACTACCACCCACAAGATGGGCATGGGGGTCCGGCACCACCCACAAGATGGGTATGGGGTCCACTACCACCCACATGATGGGTATGAGGTCCACTATCACCCATGAGATGGGTATGGGGTCCACTACCACCCACAGGGTGGGTACAGGGTCCACTACCACCTATAATATGGGTATGGGGTCCACTACCACCCACAAGATGGGTATGGGGTCCACTACCACCCACAAGATGGGTATGGGGTCCACTACCACCCACAAGACATGTATGGGGTCCGCTAGCTACCACCCACAGGATGGGTATGGGGTCCACTACCACCCACAAGATGAGTATGGGGTCCACTATCAGCCACTGTATGGGTATGGGGTCCACTACCACCTACATATGATATGTATGGGGTCCACTACCACCAACAAGATGGGTATGGGGTCCACTACCACCCACAGGATGGGTTTGGGGTCCACTACCACCCACAGAATGGGTTTGGGGTCCACCGCCACCCACAGGATGGGTATGGGGGTCCACTACCACCAACAAGATGGGTATAGGGTTCACTACCATCCACAGGATGGGTATGGGGTCCAGTAACACCCAAAGGATGGGTATGGGGTTCACTACCACCCAAAAGATGGGTATGGGGTTCACTACCACCCACAAGATGGGTATGGGGTCCAGTAACAGCCACAGGATGGGTATGGGGTTCACTACCACCCACAGGATGGGTATGGGGTCCACTACCACCCACAGGATGGGTCTGTGGTCCACTACCAACCAAAAGATGGGTATGGGGTTCACTACCACCCACAGGATGGGTATGGGGTCCAGTAACACCCAAAGGATGGGTATGGGGTTCACTACCACCCAAAAGATGGGTATGGGGTCCACTACCACCCACAGGATGGGTATGTGGTCCACTACCACCCAAAAGATGGGTATGGGGTTCACTACCACCCACAGGATGGGTATGGGGTCCACTATCACCAACAAAATGGGTATGGGGTCCACTATCACCCACAGGATGGGTATAGGGTCCACTACCACCCACAGGATGGGTATGGGGTCCACTACCACCCACAGGATGGGTATGGGGTCCACTACCACCCACAGGATGGGTATGGGGTCCACTACCACCCACAGGATGGGTATGGGGTTCACTACCACCCAAAAGATGGGTATGGGGTCACTACTACCTACAGGATGGGTATGGGTTCCACTACCACCCACAGGATGAGTATGGGGTCCACTACCATCCACAGGATGGGTATGGGGTCCAGTATCTCCCATAAGATGGGTATGGGGTCCGCTACTTTCCACAAAATGGGTATGGGGTCCACTACCACCTACAAGATGGGTATGGGGTACACTACCACCCACACGTTTAGTATGGGGTCCACTACCACCCATAGGATGAGTATGGGGTCCACTACCACCCACAGGATGAGTATGGGGTCCAGTACCACCTACAAGATGGGTATGGGGTCCACTACCACCCACAGGATGAGTATGGGGTCCACTACCACCCACAGGATGAGTATGGGGTCCACTACCACCTACAAGATGAGTATGGGGTCCACTACCACGCACAGGATGAGTATGGGGTCCACTACTACCTATAAGATGGGTATGGGGTCCACTACCACCCACAGGATGAGTATGGGGTCCACTACCACCTACAAGATGGGTATGGGGTCCACTACCACCCACAGGATGAGTATGGGGTCCACTACCACCCACAGGATGAGTATGGGGTCCACTACCACCCACAGGATGAGTATGGGGTCCACTACCACCTACAAGATGAGTATGGGGTCCACTACCACCCACAGGATGGGTATGGGGTCCACTACCACGCACAGGATGAGTATGGGGTCCACTACCACGCACAGGATGAGTATGGGGTCCACTACCACGCACAGGATGAGTATGGGGTCCACTACCACGCACAGGATGAGTATGGGGGTCCACTACCACCTATAAGATGGGTATGGGGTCCACTACTACCTATAAGATGAGTATGGGGTCCACTACTACCTATAAGATGAGTATGGGGTCCACTACTACCTATAAGATGAGTATGGGG
>WNGS01000411.1:15385336-15396004 GCA_020271785.1 Procambarus virginalis
ACAGACAGAAATTCTCTCATAAATTTCATGTTGAGCAAGCAACATGATGAATGTGATGTTCCATATACAGATTATGAATTGGATGCAGCCCTCTCCAGGGGCAGTAGCACTGCTCCTGGTGAGGACGGTATCACCTATGATATTCTAAGACTCCTACATCGTGTACCCGGTAACCCATTATTAGAATTGTTTAATGCCAGTTATGTCACTGGGCAGTTGCCAGTATCATGGACCACCAGTCTTACGGTACCTATACCAACGCCTGGCCAACCTGATGCTTTCCGTCCCATCTCACTGACCAGTTGCATGTGCAAAACCTTTGAGAGAATGGTGCTTAATAGATTATTGTATAGAGTTAAAGAGCACATGTCACCTAATATCAATGGTTTCACACATGGTAAAAGTGTACACAACTGTATCACAACCTTTCTCACTGTTCATGGAGATAAAAGCCACAAGTACACAACATTTCTTGATTTAAAAAATGCCTTTGATATTGCTAATAGGGAAGTGATTATGTACGAATTAGCGAGAATGGATATAGGGGGACATTTATTACAATGGATACGAGGCTATCTTACCAACCGGAAATCAAGGAACCAACACGGGAAAATAATATTTTAGATTTAGTGTTAACTAACAGGGAAACACAAATTAATGACATCGAAATAGGGAGTGAGCTAGGGAACAGTGATCACAAAGAAATCAGATTTAGCATAGAATGGAATAGACCTGTAGGAGAAAATTCTGTTAAAGTGCCAGATTTTCGAAAAGCTGATTTTAATAGCCTAAAATTTTTTTGGGTCAAATTGATTGGAAAGTCTTGGGTATGGGGTGTGGGCCGGTCTTGGAGCGAGACATGAACCCAGCGATAGGTGATGTAAATGGGGATTTCGATGTGGATTCAATATATAACTTATTTAAGAATATTCTAAACAAAGCACAGGAACGTAGTATACCACACAAATTGAATAGATCGATTACTAATGACCCAAAGTGGATAACAAAGAATTTGAAGAACCTTATAGGTAAAAAGAGAGCTTGGTACAAGAGGATTAAAAATGGGGAGGTCACTTTAGAACAGGAATTCGTACAACTAGTTAGAAATGTTAAAAAAGAGATAAGGAAAGCAAAAAAAAAAACTATGAAGTTCGTATAGCAGGGCAAGCAAAGACAAATCTTAAAGTTTTTTTTCAGTTATATCGAACTAAGACGAGGGAAAGGATAGGCCCATTAAAAACTGAGACAGGTCAAATAACAGATAGTGATGAAGAGATGAGTAGTATTTTTAACAAATATTTCGTATCTATATTTACTAAAGAGGAACTTAACAATATGCCTTCAGCCGAACAAGTCTATGTGGGTGGCGACGAGGACAGGTTGACGAGTTTAGCAGTTACCAGGGATCCCTCGATTGTTTCAAGCGTGGGTTGGACATGTATATGAGTGGGATTGGGTGGTTATAAATAGGAGCTGCCTCGTATGGGCCAATAGGCCTTCTGCAGTTACCTTTGTTCTTATGTTCTTATGTTCTTATTAATTAGAACATTAAACAAGGTAGGACTAAGTACTCCTCCTTGTGGGGTGCCTAGTTGCATTACTTTAGTTTCACTCTTGTAGCCTTGGAACTGTGCAGAGGACTTAAGAACATAAGAACAAAGGCAACTGCAGAAGGCCTATTGGCCCATACGAGGCAGCTCCTATTTATAACCACCCAATCCCACTCATATACATGTCCAACCCACGCTTGAAACAATCGAGGGATCCCACCTCCACAATGTTACGCGGCAATTGGTTCCACAAATCAACAACCCTGTTACTGAACCAGTATTTACCCAAGTCTTTCCTAAATCTAAACTTATCCAATTTATACCCATTGTTTCGTGTTCTGTCTGATAGTGGTAAGGATTGTGATGTTGTGTACCTTGACTTTAGCAAAGCTTTTGATACAGTGCCACATGAAAGACTGATTAAAAAGATAGAGGCTCATGGTATTGGTGGTGCTATATTAAGCTGGATTAGGGCATGGCTATACCAAAGGAAACAGAGAGTTAGTACAAATGGAGTCAAGTCAGAGTGGGAAAATGTTGTAAGTGGAGTGCCTCAAGGCTCTGTCTTGGGACCTCTGTTGTTTATAATATATATAAATGATTTAGATTCAGGTTTGAGTAGCAACATTTGCAAATTTGCCGATGATACGAAAATCGGTAGGGAAATTAATTCGGAGGAGGACTCACTATCACTTCAAGTTGATCTAGATAGGGTTTTGAAATGGTCAAAGGACTGGCAGATGCAGTTTAATGCTGATAAATGTAAAGTTCTGAGGCTAGGTAATGATGATAGAGTTACAAGATACGAGCTAGATGGTGTTGAGATTGCGAAGTCGGATTGCGAAAGGGATCTGGGAGTTATAATTAGTAAGAATTTAAAACAAAAGGATCAATGCATAAATGTTCGTAATAAGGCAAATAGGACACTCGGATTTATAAATCGCAGCGTAAGTAACAAGACACCTGGTGTGGTTCTCAAGCTATATCTTGCTCTGGTTAGGCCCCATTTAGATTATGCAGTTCAGTTTTGGTCGCCATATTATAGAATGGATATAAATTCACTTGAACGTGTCCAGCGTAGGATGACTAAGTTAATTCCCCAAATTAGAAATCTTTCATATGAAGAAAGATTAACAAAGCTTAAGTTGCATTCACTGGAAAGGCGAAGAGTTAGGGGTGACATGATAGAGGTTTACAAGTGGATGAATGGACATAACAAAGGGGATATTAATAGGGTATTAAAGTATCAACACAGGACAGAACGCGAAACAATGGGTATAAATTGGATAAGTTTAGATTTAGGAAAGACTTGGGTAAATACTGGTTCAGTAACAGGGTTGTTGATTTGTGGAACCAATTGCCGCGTAACATTGTGGAGGCGGGGTCCCTCGATTGTTTCAAGCATGGGTTGGACATGTATATGAGTGGGATTGGGTGGTTATAAATAGGAGCTGCCTCGTATGGGCCAATAGGCCTTCTACAGTTGCCTTTGTTCTTATGTTCTTATGTTCTTATGTTCAGATGACATCCTTGTGCATACTAAAACCCACCGCGAAATGCAAACAATCTTAAATTGTATACATTCATCTTGTGAGAGCCTTGGTCTTGTAATCAACGCTGCTAAAACTAAGGTATTTAATAGACAAATTGGCAACCGCAAAAGTGGACCACGAAAACTCAAGATAGATAATATACCAATAGACTATGTCTCTTCTTTCAAATACCTTGGAGTCTATGTCCCTTGTACCTCAACTGCAGTCAATAAGTTACATCAACAATGTAGAGACAGACTCAAGGCTCTCAGAACTGTAGTGGGGTACAACCCGAAATATGGTGTTAATATTAGAATAGCAAGAATGATGTATTTAGCGTATATAAGGTCTTTGATAGACTATCATGCACCAGCTTTGGTCCTGCAAAATGGCAAAAGTATTGATAGACTTGAAAAAATGCAAAATGAAGCACTCAGAATTATACTTGGCTGTCCTATAACTAGCAAAGTTCTCAACATGAGCAGGCGATGAGTCACAATAACGTGGCTGAAGTATGTTGACCAGACCACACACTAGAAGTTGAAGGGACGACGACGTTTCGGTCCGTCCTGGACCATTCTCAAGTCACTTGTGACATGAGAATGGTTCTCAACATGAGGAAAGAATTCAATATACTTAGCATTAGAGATAGAATATTTGAAATTAATCTTATGATGGGACTAAAGCTTCTGCGTGATAACAAAAACAACATTGTGTCAGTTGCTCTGTTAGAACACATACGAAATGGAACTAGCGAGTCTAAATGGATTCAAAGAACAGCCACTCATATTAAAATGATGGGACTGCATGATGTATATACAGATGAAAGAGTTCAGCACTTCCTTCCACCCTGGCAGATAGTACCTTTTGACATCCTGACCCCTGCATACCCCACCAAGACACTAATCACAAACAACCCTCATGCTCAGCTTGCTGCTAAATTAAGCACCATAGAACACATTCACAATATACAAGCTGAAAACAACATTGCACAGACCATATACACTGACGGATCACTCAATACAGCTACAGGGAGGGCAGGAAGTGCTGTTATTGCTCATCAGCCCGATGGCAGCACAATTGAAAGGAATATCCGAATTAGTAACTGGGCGTCCACTATGCAAGCCGAGTTGGTAGCGATACTGGTAGTAGTCGAAATTATTGACAACACTGAAGTAGACAGCTTAATTATTTCTGACTCCCTTTCCTCACTACGAGCAATAAACAGTTTGCAATCAAGCAATTACGTGCTTGTCTTGGAAGCTAGACGTAGATATATAAGAATACTTAGTAAGAGGGTAAATATAAAAATGTTGTGGATTCCTTCTCACATTGGCCTGCAGGAACATGACAAAGTTGACGCCCTTGCTAAGGCTGCAGTAAATAAAGACAGTATTGAACGGAATCTTGAATTATCAAATAGGTCCCTTAAAAATGTCATTAGACGAGAACTCCTGGATGAATTTGAAGAAAGTAGAACTGTGCAAACTGGAACTAGCAGGTCCATTGTTCATCACAATGAAATATGTGAAGTAAAACATGTGTATGGAGCAAGTAACAAAGTCAGTAGACTAACAGATGTTGTCACAGCTCGTATAAGACTTGGCTACAAGTATCTCTGGCAGTTCGGCTTGTATAGGGATCTAGATGAAGTAAAGTGTAAAGCGTGTGGACAAAGACAGGGACACACACTCGAACACTATATCTTGGATTGTAGTTAAATTGAGCCATTTAGAGATAAATCTAAGCTCACTCTGTGTGATATCGCAACCTATCTTATTACCATGGATAAATTACCTGAAATCCTTGCACTGTATCCACATTTCGCTTCCAGTAGATAAACGACATATGAGATTCAGAAACAAGTAGTATACTGTGAGGACTAATAATAAACAGAAGCTCCCCTATGACTCTGTAATGTCCCCATTGGTCAAACTATTATGTATTAGCGATAAGACCTACTATTAATGCATGATGACTTACTGTAAATATGTAGCTCTTAAAATAGCACTCACTCTGTAACTAGCTGACATTGTAACTATAAGGTGTGAAGGATAGATGTAATTGTTTATGTAATAATCTAAGATGAGGTCTGATAAAGACCTTTTGTGCCCTCTGTAATGCTTTTGCGATACCGCTCACAGGATGAGTATGGGGTGCACAATAAGCTAGCCGCCTTCGGCGACAACAATCAAATCACTGCTAGGGAGAGTGGGATGGGTCAGTGTTCACTGCTAGGGTGAGTGGGATGGGTCAGTGTTCACTGCTAGGGAGAGTGGGAGGGGTCAGTGTTCACTGCTAGGGAGAGTGTGAGGGGTCAGTGTTCACTGCTAGGGAGAGTGTGAGGGGTCAGTGTTCACTGCTAGGGAGAGTGTGAGGGGTCAGTGTTCACTGCTAGGGAGAGTGGGCGGGGTCAGTGTTCACTGCTAGGGAGAGTGGGCGGGGTCAGTGTTCACTGCTAGGGAGAGTGGGAGGGGTCAGTGTTCACTGCTAGGGAGAGTGTGAGGGGTCAGTGTTCACTGCTAGGGAGAGTGGGCGGGGTCAGTGTTCACTGCTAGGGAGAGTGGGATGGGTCAGTGGTCACTGCTAGGGAGAGTGGGCGGGGTCAGTGTTCACTGCTAGGGAGAGTGGGAGGGGTCAGTGTTCACTGCTAGGGAGAGTGGGAGGGGTCAGTGTTCACTGCTAGGGAGAGTGTGAGGGGTCAGTGTTCACTGCTAGGGAGAGTGGGCGGGGTCAGTGTTCACTGCTAGGGAGAGTGGGATGGGTCAGTGTTCACTGCTAGGGAGAGTGGGAGGGGTCAGTGTTCACTGCTAGGGAGAGTGGGATGGGTCAGTGTTCACTGCTAGGGAGAGTGGGAGGGGTCAGTGTTCACTGCTAGGGAGAGTGGGATGGGTCAGTGTTCACTGCTAGGGAGAGTGGGAGGGGTCAGTGTTCACTGCTAGGGAGAGTGGGAGGGGTCAGTGTTCACTGTTAGGGAGAGTGGGATGGGTCAGTGTTCACTGCTAGGGAGAGTGGGAGGGGTCAGTGTTCACTGCTAGGGAGAGTGGGATGGGTCAGTGTTCACTGCTAGGGAGAGTGGGAGGGGTCAGTGTTCACTGCTAGGGAGAGTGGGATGGGTCAGTGTTCACTGCTAGGGAGAGTGGGAGGGGTCAGTGTTCACTGCTAGGGAGAGTGGGATGGGTCAGTGTTCACTGCTAGGGAGAGTGGGAGGGGTCAGTGTTCACTGCTAGGGAGAGTGGGAGGGGTCAGTGTTCACTGCTAGGGAGAGTGGGAGGGGTCAGTGTTCACTGCTAGGGAGAGTGGGAGGGGTCAGTGTTCACTGCTAGGGAGAGTGGGAGGGGTCAGTGTTCACTGCTAGGGAGAGTGTGAGGGGTCAGTGTTCACTGCTAGGGAGAGTGGGAGGGGTCAGTGTTCACTGCTAGGGAGAGTGGGAGGGGTCAGTGTTCACTGCTAGGGAGAGTGGGAGGGGTCAGTGTTCACTGCTAGGGAGAGTGGGATGGGTCAGTGTTCACTGCTAGGGAGAGTGGGATGGGTCAGTGTTCACTGCTAGGGAGAGTGGGATGGGTCAGTGTTCACTGCTAGGGAGAGTGGGATGGGTCAGTGTTCACTGCTAGGGAGAGTGTGAGGGGTCAGTGTTCACTGCTAGGGAGAGTGGGATGGGTCAGTGTTCACTGCTAGGCAGAGTGGGATGGGTCAGTGTTCACTGCTAGGCAGAGTGGGATGGGTCAGTGTTCACTGCTAGGCAGAGTGGGATGGGTCAGTGTTCACTGCTAGGGAGAGTGGGAGGGGTCAGTGTTCACTGCTAGGGAGAGTGGGATGGGTCAGTGTTCACTGCTAGGGAGAGTGGGATGGGTCAGTGTTCACTGCTAGGGAGAGTGGGAGGGTCAGTGTTCACTGCTAGGCAGAGTGGGAGGGGTCAGTGTACACTGCTAGGGAGAGTGGGAGGGGTCAGTGTTCACTGCTAGGCAGAGTGGGAGGGGTCAGTGTTCACTGCTAGGGAGAGTGGGAGGGGTCAGTGTTCACTGCTAGGCAGAGTGGGAGGGGTCAGTGTTCACTGCTAGGCAGAGTGGGAGGGGTCAGTGTTCACTGCTAGGGAGAGTGGGCGGGGTCAGTGTTCACTGCTAGGGAGAGTGGGAGGGGTCAGTGTTCACTGCTAGGAGAGTGTGAGGGGTCAGTGTTCACTGCTAGGGAGAGTGGGAGGGGTCAGTGTTCACTGCTAGGGAGAGTGTGATGGGTCAGTGTTCACTGCTAGGGAGAGTGGGATGGGTCAGTGTTCACTGCTAGGAGAGTGGGATGGGTCAGTGTACACTGCTAGGGAGAGTTTTCGACTAGTTTTCCTCTTTAGTCTACTTCCACGCACACCAATATGAAGTCATGAAGGTCAATAAGAAAGGCTTACATGTTTACATACATAGTTTACAGTTGGAATGTTCACCATTGGGGGAGTCATTACCTGCGGCCACCTGCCATATATATCGATATCCCAGCCTAGTCCTGGTAATTACACTGTCACACTGTCTAGTGGATGTCTCATGCTTCTCGCACATATAATTCTCGGGTCTAAACATGTCATGGCTCCTTAGACTCGTGCTTTTCTGGCCTTTGTGTCAGTAACTGCTTTTCTGTCTTCCCTAATTTCCTGAAATATTGTTACTTCTACAGCAGAGATTGAAACGCCAATATCTAACTCAATTTCAGGTTTTCCACATGTGGTTTTAGCTGACATGTCTGTGTCATCATGCTGGACAACGCCTATGTTATCTGGAGGTTATCTGGAGATGAGATATCTGGAGATGAGTTACAAACAGAATGTTGGATTTCTAGATAGACATAGTACATACCATGCCTACCTGCTTGATACCAGCTACATGGGGTTCTGGGAGTTCTTCTACCCACAAGCCCGGCCCGAGGCCAGGCTTGACTTGTCAGAGTTTGGTCCACCAGGCTGTTGCTTGAGCGACATACCCATCACAGCCCGGTTGGTCCGGCCTTCTTGGAGGAAACAATCTAGTTTCCTCTTGAAGATGTCCACGGTTGTTCCGGCAAATATTGTCTGTGCCTAAAGCCACTAATACGCACAGCGTTTTGGGCAAGATGTGAGAAAACAGTTATTTATTTATTTATTTGTTTATATACAAGAAGGTACATTGGGTTTATGAGAGTACATAGCATTGATAATGCTATGTTTTTATTGTCATTTTTTACATTCTTCTAAAGTCCTCTACCACCCATTGCGTTTCGGGCAGGTCCTTAATATAACAGATGATTTTAGTAGGTAATTTATAGCAAAATTGATTTTTTTAACATGTACAGTGTAAGAAATCTGAAGATCAGATTTTCAGAAGATCAGACATTGTAGCATAATTTGAGGGTTATTTCTAGATATAATGCAATAAAATATGCATTTAAATAACAACCATGATAAGAAGAGATAGTAATGATTACAATGGTAAAGTTGTGTATGGCTTAGGGACATATATTTGGTTGTAGTAGATACAGTGCCAATTTAGAGCACTTGTAGGCAACTATGAAGATGAAATTAGGTACTTTTTGTTTTTGTTTTTGAATAAGACAAAAGTTGGACAGCTTTTCAATTCGTTAGGGAGTGAGTTCCATAGACTGGGTCCCTTCATTAGCATAGAGTGTTTACACAGATTTAGTTTGACTCTGGGGATGTCAGAGAAAAATTTATTTCTGGTATGGTGATTACGGGTCTTATTACCTCTATACAGGGAGAGTTTCAGAACATAATTTGCATTTAAAAACAGGGGTTTTGTAAATGTAAATGCACAGAGAATGCGTGGAGTAATATTATGTTAAAAATTAAGCATGTTTAGGGATTTAAACAGAGGGGGCGGAGTGTTGTCTGAAAGCAAAGATTGTTATTGTTCTGATAGCAGATTTTTGCTGGGTGATGATGGGCTTGAGGTGGTTTGCAGCAGTTGAACCCCATGCACAGATACTGTATGTAAGATAGGGATAGATTACAGCATAGTATAGTGAGAGGTGAGCAAAGTTCTCCTGATCTTAGACTAATACTTAAAACTTAGACATCCTTAAAAACCACCTACGTCCTCTAATTACTCAACGCAAATCTGTTATTAGAACAATAACAAACTCTGGCCCCCCAGACAGCACTCGGCGCCCTGACTTAAGTCTTTGAATATGTTAGATATTAAGTCACTGCACATCCTCTCAAGTGTACTCTATATTTCTAAAACTCTGAACTGTAATGCTAATCCTGACCTTAAATGCTTCATAGAGGGTTGTAACAGAACCCAACGGCAACATACGTGAAAGAAAAATCTATTTTATATTCCAGGAGTAATAATGACTTAACCAAACTAAAAACGCTCTGCAAAACAAGGGTGCCAAAATGTGGAATGACCTTCCAAATCACGTCAAAGACTGTCCATTTCTCATCCAGTTCAAGAGAAAAACTAAATACTGTTAGTGTTATGTGTTATGGTAGTGTTATAAACAAAATGTTATAAGGATGAGTCCAGTTGCTGTTCTAAACTGCATCCTGTATTTCCATTGTGTCATTGATGTAAATAAACTATTGTACTATTGCTACAACTACTGACTCCATATTATAATAATATATTCCTGTCCTCCTTAAGTCTCACCTTGTTCCATTCTTTGGCTATTTTTCACCAACTTTTTTTTTGTAGCTTTTCTTCTTTAGCATTGTTTTACCCCCTCACACCCTTGTTAATTTTGTTGTTGTCTATTTATTTTATGTTTTTGCCTGAAACACTTTGCGTAATTGTGGTTTCATAGGTTGTGTAACTCCTGCCCCTACAATTGTACATTACTCTTATGCTCGTTGTACTCTTACATTCTTTCGAATAAACATTTGTTTATGTATTTGTGGGGACTAGTTACATCGAATGCACAGTCATTCACAACTGAAGGCCAAAATAAAAAGGAGGTGGCACAGTATTATTATCAAAATACCTTCATTTGCAGTAGTGTCATTAGTGATAGAGAAGACAACTGTGAATATACCTTTGCTCATTCTCGATTAATCCTTAAATCCCCCATGACTATTGGAGCTGTCTATAGATTTCCCAATACTAATAAAACTGCGTTCTCAGATAACCTAAGGAATCTTATCACAAACAATAAGCTCAACAAAAGCTCGTCATTCTAGGAGGTGACTTCAGTATTAACCTGTGTCAATAAAATAGCCCCGCAGTCGACTATTTCCTAAACAGCATGAACTCCTGTATGCTAATCCCCGTAGTCACCAAGCTCACCTGTATCACTCAAACATCTACTACTACTCTGAATCACTTATTTACTAACATAACTCCCCTTGCATCTGGTATAATCACTGACAGAACAGCTAACTGACCACTATCCTACCTTCCTCATACCAAACATCGACATAACACCACCAGATACCAAGAAGCATACTTCAGGCTACAGAGCAAAGCAGCAATAGGCAATCTCACAAATGCACTTCACTATATAAACTTGGAATCTGAATTCAATATTACACAGGATATAATTCATTAGCCAACATCTTCCTTTCCAAAACTAAGCCTCTACAACATTCACCTTCCTCTCCTCACCAAGCA
>WNGS01000411.1:15396029-15409031 GCA_020271785.1 Procambarus virginalis
AGCAACTGGCAAAAGAGTAAACATTCCTTGCCTCAAATAGTAGTTACTCACATGCAATTAACAAGAACGTCTTAATCATGAAAAAAAATTAGGATGGTCCAGTTAGAACAGAAGTAGTTAAGAGTTACACATCAATGCTTACCAGTATAATAGAAGAGAAGAACTTTCCTATTATGAGAATATATTCAAAGAAGCAAAAGGAACATGTTAAAAAGTACATGGAAATCATCTCTAAACATCCTAGAATCTAAACAGCCAATCAACCCATAAACAGCAGATAAAACTCCTCAAAGGGCATGGTTACACACCTGAACATGATTTAGAAAGTGAATTTAAAACGCTTTTTTCATCATTGGTGCTAACCATGCCAGATTAATCCCACAGACCTAGACACATTTATTTATTTATTTATTTATCTATTTATTTATTTTATTTATTTATTATTTATAACTACAAGAACGTACATTCGAGGGTTTATCGAGAGTTCACTAGCCATTGATTCTTTTTACATTTTCTTGTAAGACCATAACACGCACAGCGTTCCCGGGCCTCAGGTTTTATTTTTAAGCTCTAACAGATAATTTTAAGTAGGTTAATTTTGTCAGCACCAATTGAAAAATTTAAGCAGGTGCACTGTAACAAAAATCCTGAAGAAGGATTAGTAGGTATAATTATAGCAAAATTTGAAATTTATCAAGTTGGTTACAGTGTAGCATAATGTAAGGATTATTGTCTAGTATAAATGCGGTAAAATATGCCGTTCAATATAAACCCAATGATATAGATAATAGCAAATGATTACACCGGTTACAAGTTTGAATGGCTTAGGTACATATATCCTGGCGAGTGGATAACACAAGACACGGCGAGAGTTGGAAGCACTAGGTAGAAAACCTATGAGGATGAAATTAGATACTTTTTGGTTTTACTTTTGAATAGAGCATAGGTTGGACATCTTTTTATTTCGTGAAGGAGTGATTACAACAAAACGCTGATAATTTACACAGATTTCGCAAAAGCTTTTGATAAATGTGACCATGGTGTTATTGCCCATAAATGCGCTCAAAAGGATTACCGGAAAAGTAGTAGATGGATCTACAATTTCCTGACCAACAGAACCCAATGTGTAATAGTCAACAAAATAAAATCCAACCGTCACCGTTAAGAGCTCAGTCCCCCAGTACTGTGCTTGCTCCAGTACTTTTTCTCATCCTTATATCGGACATAGACAAGAACACAACCTATAGCACTGTATCATCCTTTGCAGATGACACTAGGATCTTCATGAGAGTAGGCACATAGAGGACACGGCGAACCTCCAGTCAGATGTAGATCAGGTCTTTCTATGGGCTACAGAAAATAATATGTGTTTAACGAAGACAAGTTCCAGCTCATGCGCTATGGAAAGAATGAAAATATAAAAACTGAAACCACGTACAAAACTCAGGCAAATCATAACATAGAACGAAAAGCAATGTAAAGGATCTGGGTGTACTCATGTCGGAAGACCTTACCTTTAAAGAACACAATAAAGTAGCCGTCACAACTGCAAGAAAAATGACAGGTTGGATAACAAGAACTTTTCACACTAGAGATGCTATACCGATGATGACACTTTTCAAAACGCTTGTGCTCTCTAGAGTGGAGTACTGCTGCACAATGACAGCCCCTTTCACTGCGGGTGAAATTGCTGACCTGGAGAGCGTGCAGAGATCCTTTACTGCTAGAATCCACTCGGTAAAACATCTAAACTATTGGGACCGACTAAAGAGCCTAAATCTGTATTCCCTGAGCGCAGGCGGGAGAGATACATAATAATTTACACGTGAAAATATTAGAGGGGCTGGTCCCAAACCTGCACACAGAAATAACATCACATGAGACCAGAAGACATGGCAGGATGTGCAGAATACCCCCGTTGAAAAGCAGAGGTGCAACTGGTACTCTGAGAGAGAACTCTATCAACATCAGAGGCCCGAGACTGTTCAACACGCTTCCACTACACATAAGGGACATAACTGGCAAACCCTCACAGTGTTCAAGAGAGAACTGGATAAGCACCTCCAAAGGATACCTGATCAACCAGGCTGTGACTCATACGTCAGGCTGCGAGCAGCCGCGTCCAACAGCCTGGTTGATCAGTCCAGCAACCAGGAGCCTGGTCGATGACCGTGCCGCGGGGACGATAAGCCCCGGAAGCACCTCAAGGTATCCTCAAGGTAAGGTATGATAGTGAGATTTTAAAAACCCAAAAGTAAATGCATAAATGTTCGTAATATGGCTAATAGGACACTGGGATTTATTAATCGAAGCGTTAATAATAAGACACCTGGTGTTGTTCTTCAGCTATATCTTGCTCTGGTTAGGACCCATTTAGATTATGCAGTTCAGTTTTGGTAGCCATACTAAAGAATGGATATAAATTCACTAGAACGTGTCCAGCTTAGGATGACAAAGTTAATCCCCCAATTAGAAATCTGTCATATGAAGAAAGATTGACAGAGCTTAAATTACATTCTCTAGAAAGGCGAAGAATTAGGGGTGACATGATAGAGGTGTATAAGTGGATGAATGCACATAACAAAGGGGATATTAATAGGGTATTAAAAGTATCAACTCAAGTCAGAACAGGAAACAATGGACATAAATTGGATAAGATTAAATTTAGGAATGACCTGGGTAAATACTGGTTCGGTAACAGAGTTATTGATTTGTGGAACCAATTACTGTGTAGCATGGTGGAGGTGGGGTCCCTCGATTGTTTCAAACGTGGGTTGGACATGTATATGAATGGGATTGGGTGGTTATAAATAGGAGCTGCCTCGTATAGGCCAATAGGCCTTCTGCAGTTACCTTTATTCGTATGTTCTCCCTAGCAGTGATGGGATTGGGTGGTTATAAATGGAGCTGCCTCATAGGCCACTCTCCCTAGCAGTGAACCTTTACCCGTATGTTCTCCCTAGCAGTGAACACTGACCCATCCCACTCTCCCTAGCAGTGAACACTGACCCATCCCACTCTCCCTAGCAGTGAACACTGACCCATCACACTCTCCCTAGCAGTGAACACTGACCCCTCCCACTCTCCCTAGCAGTGAACACTGACCCCTCCCACTCTCCCTAGCAGTGAACACTGACCCCTCCCACTCTCCCTAGCAGTGAACACTGACCCCTCCCACTCTCCCTAGCAGTGTACACTGACCCATCCCACT
This sequence comes from Procambarus virginalis, assembly GCA_020271785.1. Taxonomy (NCBI): domain Eukaryota; kingdom Metazoa; phylum Arthropoda; class Malacostraca; order Decapoda; family Cambaridae; genus Procambarus; species Procambarus virginalis. The sequence goes on from WNGS01000411.1 coordinate 15,399,241, forward strand.
CTCCCTAGCAGTGAACACTGACCCCTCCCACTCTCCCTAGCAGTGAACACTGACCCATACCACTCTCCCTAGCAGTGTACACTGACCCATCCCACTCTCCCTAACAGTGTACACTGACCCATCCCACTCTCCCTAGCAGTGAACACTGACCCATCCCACATAATTAAAAAAAAGTATTTAAAAATATATAAAATATATTTAAGTTTTAAGATTGCAATTGTATGATACCTAAAATTTATATTTAAATTTTCGTAAATTTGTAAATCTTTATACTAACTTTTAAAAGAACCTAAATATTTTGCAAATTTTTTAACAATGTTTTTGTTTGTTTTACATTTTATAAAATATTTTAGCAAACAAATATTCTACTAAAACTTATATTTACTTCTTAAGTATTAAAATTCTCTCATGTTCTTTCTCTCTCACACTCCCAAGGTCGTCTGAAGTCGTAGTTTTCTATACTGCTTTAAGGGTTAACTTCAATATTCACAATAATTAGTTTTAAATCTCGCGTGTATTCCAGTAGAACAATATTGATTGATACCAACAACGATACTTTTCTGCACCGTGGGAGATTATACTCTTTCCAATTATATTCCTTCCCTTTCCATCCAAGATGCAAATTAGAGATCAGCCCAAGCTTCGTCTTGAGGTAAAGCTCAACGCTTTAAGCCATAGTGATGCTCTGTCCAAAGAGAATTCTCTCTCTCAAGTCATATACTCTGATGGTTCCCTACACCGCCCCACGGGTGCAGCTGGATGTGCAGTTGTCCTGACAATGAGCGATGGCTTATATTTTGTTTTACATGCAGTATTTACAATACTCCTATTCAATGACGATGGTGTGTTTCCAGCCTCTGACACTTCTATTGAATTCAATAGGTTCTTCTCATCCGTTGGGACATACCTTGCTCATGATATTCCATCCTCACTCACTATTATTAAAGACAACCTTACAGGTAACTATTCAGAGTCTCTGTACCTAACTCCCGCTAATTCCACTGATGTTAATGAGATAATCCTTTCCCTTAAAACTAAGTCAAGTGCCCTAGATGAGATACCATCTCTAATTTACAAAAAAAAAAAACTCCAGATTTCTAGCTCCTGCCATTGCATTGCTCTTCAACAAATCACTTGAACTCCAAACCTTTCCGGATGTTCTAAAAAAAGGAGAGAAAGCCCAGTCCATAAATGTGGTGATCTCACTGATGGCAACAATTACAGACCTATATTAATTCTGCCAAACTTGTCAAAAATATGTGAAAAGCTAATCTACAAGGTTTACTCATATCTTGCTAAACATAATATACTTAGCTCTTGCCAATATGGTTTCAGACCCTAAAAAAGCACTAACGATGCACTTATTAGTATGATTAACTTGATTCATGCAGCTCTTGATAAAAATGAGCTCCCTGTTGGGTTATTTGTGGACCTGCGTAAGGCTTTTGACACTGTCAACCACCAAAACCTTCTTCTTAAATTACATTACTATGGAGTCAGAGGACACTCCCTGCAATACCTTCAGTCCTTCCTTACTGACAGGCTCCAGTATGTTTCTGTAAATAATTCCATTTCTCCCACCCTACCCATCAACATTGGTGTTCCTCAGGGCAGCATACTTGGCCCTCTCCTCTTTCTCATCTACATTAATGACCTTCCACATGCCTCTCAACACCTCAAACCAATCTTATATGCTGATGACACAACCTTCATTTTCTCCAGTCCTGACCCTCTTGCTCTTAATGTCACAGTGAATACTAAACTAAATAAAGTCCATATTTGGCTAATTGCTAACAAACTCACCCTTAACGTTGACAAAACTTTCTATATTTTCTTTGGTGATAAATTCTCAAATTAAATTTATCTAAGAATAAACAATATCCAAATTAGTAACAAAGTTAATGGTAAATTCCTTGGTGTCCTCATCGATAACAAGCTGAATTTCCAGGGACACATTCTCAATATAGCAAAAAAAATTTTAATTTTTTTTTTTTGCATTCTTTCTAAGATCAGGTATTTTATACCTCGCCCTGCCCTGGTGACACTATTACTCTCTCATCTATTTTTTTTTTTAGATATATACAAGAGTTGTTACACTCTTGTACAGCCACTAGTACGCGAAGCGTTTCGGGCAGGTCCCTGGAATACGATCCCCTGCCGCGAAGAATCGTTTTTTCATCCAAGTACACATTTTACTGTTGCGTTAAACAGAGGCTACAGTTAAGGAATTGCGCCCAGTAAATCCTCCCCGGCCAGGATACGAACCCATGACATAGCGCTCGCGGAACGCCAGGCGAGTGTCTTACCACTACACCACGGAGACTTATCTCAACTATGGCATTTGTGCTTGGGGTTCTACTACCCAAAATCATTTATGACCTCTAATTACTCAACACAAAACTGCTATTAGAACAATATCTAACTCTGGTCCCAGGCATCACTTGGTACCCTTACTCAAATCTTTGAATATATTACATATCCAGTCACTGCACATCTTCTCATGTGTACTCTATATATTTAAAACTCTGAACTGTAATGTCAATCCTGACCTTAAAAGCTTCCTAGAAGGTTGTAACAGAACCCATGGGCACCACACCAGAAACACATACTTATTTGATATTCCAAGAGTACGACTTAACCATACTAGAAATGCTCTACAAATCAAGGGACCCAGAATGTGCAATGACTTTCCCAATGATGTCAAAGGCTGTACTTCTCTCAACCAGTTTAAGAACAAAGTAAGTACTACTTAACTCCATGTAACCTACCTTACCCACTAAATGTCAACCCATGTCTTGCTATTTTAAACAATACTGTCTGTTGACCAACTTGCACAATTGCTGATTTCTGCCATGTTCCCCCCCCCCCTTTTATATTCCTTTTATTAACACAATTTATACTTTCATTCCAATTACTATTAAGTTTTAGTCTAAGTGTTTTTATTCCCCCACACCTTGCCCGAAACGCTGTGCGTATTAATTGCTTTAGGTATTGTATGTACTAACTCTATCTATAAATCCACCATTAAGTTTGTAACTCATCATCTATGTATGTACTTCTCCTGAATAAAATTTGAATATGAATTTTGAGTGGGGAGTCCGTATAAACAACGGACCAAACAACAATAAACAACCCTCTTGCTCTAAATGATACAGTGAATACTAAACTAAATAAAGTTCATCTTTGCCTAACTGCCAACAAACTTACCCTTAATATTGACAAAACCTTCTATATTTTGCTTGGTAATAAATCCTCAGATTAAATAAATCTAAGAATAAATAATATCCAAAATAGTAATAAAGTAGATGGTAAATTCCTTGGTGTTCTCGTCGATAAAACTGAATTTCCAGAGACATTCAAAATATAGCAAAAACGTTTCTAAAACTGTTGGCATTCTTTCTGAGATCAGATATTATGTACCTCGCCCTGCCCTGGTAACACTCTATTACTCTCTCATCAATCCTTATCTCAAAGATGGTATTTGTGCTTGGGGTTCTACTACCCAAAATCATCTACGTCCTCTAATTATTCAACACACCTCTACTATTAGAACAATATCAAACTCTGGCCCCACACAGCACTCAGTACCCTTACTTAAATCTTTAAATGTGTTAGATATTAACATGCTACACATCCTCTTAAGATAGCTGACAGAGAAACTAGTGTGCAATTAAGCACTTAATCACTGAAGGTGATTAAGGTGCTTTTGCAAGCTTAGGTTATATAGTTACATCACATACATACATTGTATAATTGATACATTACATGGTCAATCTTGGGTACAAGTCCAATATATCATCAAGTGTTCCAGTACTCATATAGTAATTACACATTCAGCATACCTTAGCCCAGAGGGGCGAAAGTCAGTCAATATGGGACATTCTACAATATAATGTTCAAGAGAGTGCATGTTTTCTCTTTCGCAAAGTTGACACATTGTGTACTCGACATTTGGGTTTTGAGAAAACTGCCAGATACGTCTATATCCCAGGCGTATTCTGGCCACTATAACATCACATTGCCGGGTTCTTGTTCTATTAGTCCCATATGTGAATGTCTCCTCACGATATCTATCATAATATTTGATGCTACAACTTTCAGGTCTTTGTGAATTTGTTAAGTCTGTGAGATCTTCATTAGATATTTGTTTAAGTATTCTCTTTGTCACTGCTAATGAAACACCCATATCAATTTCTACCACTGGTTTTCTACAGGCTGTCTTTGCAAGCATATCAACAGTGTCATGCCTTGAGATGCCAACATGTGATGGTATCCATAGGAATTTAATTTCAAATCTGTTTTCTTTAGCAGCTAAAACATTCATTCGAATATCACTGTCTATTTTCTGGGTGTCACTACTATGTGTGTTCAATGTCAGGAGTGCACTCTGCGAGTCACAGTATATAAGTCCACTGCCTTTGTCTTTTAAAAATTCAGTGGCAAGGTATATGCCTGCAAGTTCGGGTTGAGTTGTACTTGCCCAGTCATTGACGCGCTTCATTGCTGTATGTACGAGAGAGGATTGTTCAAATATATTGCATGCACATCCGGTACATCGTCCACCTTCTTCTACAGAGCCGTCGGTATAGCACTGATACACATCGTTACCCATACTCTGAGTACTTTCAGTGATGCTTGTCAGTGTTAACTGTTTTAATAATGTAGAGTGCACACTATCTTTCTTGGGCGCATTTACAAAATCAACTGATAGATCCAAGTTATCTCATGGAGTAATTGGTTGATTAATCATTAACTGAGTTGGGTACATATTTAATATTTTGATGGAGTTGGCTACCTTGTAGAACCAAAATACATAATCAGATTTCGTTCTTCTTCTATAAACCTCAGGTGAGTGCAGAATATTAGAAAGTTTAGCTTGAAACTTCATGTGTTGTCTAGATCTACTCAATGCCTTCACGCCGAAAACTGTGCTAATAGACAAAATTCTCTCACTTATGGTAGATAATTTTAACTTTGCTCTCATATTAACTATTCTTGTGGACTTTGGAGCCCCAAGGATGAGACGCATAGCTTCATTTTGCAAGGTTTCAAGGGATTTCAGCTCTTTGTCAGTATACAGTGTGAGATGTAGAGCATTGTAGTCAATCACAGAGCGTATAAATGATACATAAAACATTCTAGCAAGTCTCACGTTAATTCCATGATTGACACCAACAAGGACCCGCAAGGACTTTAATCTCTCCCACAGTCTCCTCTTGAGAGAAGAAATTACCCAGGGTCGTTAATGGGGACACCAAGGTATCTGTAATACAAGAAGGTACATTGGGTTTGTGAGAATACATAGCATAGTATTTACAATCTTGTAAAGCCACTAGTACGCTCAGCGTTTCGGGCAGGTCCTTAATCTAACAGATAATTTTAAGTAGGTATATTCTAGCAGAATTAATAAAATGATAACAAATACATTGCAAATAAAAAATGAGATGAGAGAGATTAGTAAGTATATTAAAGCACATTGGTATATTAAAGCTCTGATTGATTACATTGGCAGCTTGATTGGTAATTTAAACAAGATTAATAGACACCATACAGCAGACCTACATACTACCTACAGTTTGCTAACTGTAGGTAGTAACTAAGTGACTGTAACCTATCCACCGCTGCCCACTGGATGGGGGCGGTGTGTATAGGACAAACATATCAATTGTGACACTAGCAATAGTGTCCAAGAAATGTGTAAGTACTTCATTCATAATGATGTGCTGCCCGAAATCTTAGCGAAGTATCCAAAATTTGCTTACTGTAGGTAATGCATGCACATGACTGTAAAGCTGCCGCCCAGTTGGGTGGGTGTTGAGCACATGACTGTAAAGCTGCCGCCCAGTTGGGTGGGTGTGGAGCACATGACTGTAAAGCTGCCGCCCAGTTGGGTGGGTGTGGAGCACATGACTGTAAAGCTGCCGCCCAGTTGGGTGGGTGTGGAGCACATGACTGTAAAGCTGCCGCCCAGTTGGGTGGGTGTTGAGCACATGACTGTAAAGCTGCCGCCCAGTTGGGTGGGTGTGGAGCACATGACTGTAAAGCTGCCGCCCAGTTGGGTGGGTGTGGAGCACATGACTGTAAAGCTGCCGCCCAGTTGGGTGGGTGTGGAGCACATGACTGTAAAGCTGCCGCCCAGTTGGGTGGGTGTGGAGCACATGACTGTAAAGCTGCCGCCCAGTTGGGTGGGTGTGGAGCACATGACTGTAAAGCTGCCGCCCAGTTGGGTGGGTGTGGAGCACATGACTGTAAAGCTGCCGCCCATTTGGGTGGGTGTGGAGCACACGACTGTAAAGCTGCCGCCCAGTTGGGTGGGTGTGGAGCACATGACTGTAAAGCTGCCGCCCAGTTGGGTGGGTGTGCAGCAAGACTAGTAACTGTGCGACTCACCATAGATGTAAAGTGCCTTGTATAGTGACTGTTGTGAGCCTCTTGTTGATCACTTGTGACACAAGATTATTGATGTGTGTATTTGTGTGGGTGATTAGATATGTATGTGTATGTATATATGTATACGTATATATATATATGTACATGTATGAATGAGAATGTGTACATATGTATATATAACATTAATAATTTTGTAACTAGCGTCAAACATTGTTATTTGCTTAGCTAAACGAACTAGAGGGTTCAGTTCCTGAACCGATTATGGGCCTCTGTAATCCTTTACACCACCGCCCACGGGATGGGTATGGGGTGCATAATAAATGAATTAAACTAAAAACTTCTCATGAAAATATTGGCAAACTCTTATTAAGACTATGCAAGTCTCTTTATCCCAATGTTATGCTAAATAACTCTGGGCAGTCTGATTACAAATTTTAAGCTACGTAGTTGTAATTTGTTATACTTGTTATTAATCAATATTATTCTGCTGTAATACCTGTATGAAGTAAAACAAAATATTGTGAATATTAAAGTCAGGCTTTAAAGCAGTATAGAAAACCACGACCTCAGGCGTCCTTCGGAGTGTAAAAGAACAGAGAACACGAGTAAAATTTAAAATATCAAAATTACTATTAAAAATAAATAAAAATATGTTCATAAATATTTTACAAAATATAAAACAATACCTAATTATTGTTAACAAAATTGAAAAATTTATACAAATTTTTAAGAATTAGTATAAAAATGTAAAGACTTACAAAAATTTAGATTTAAAATTAAAGGCATAATAAGATTGTCGCACAGATGTTAAATGTATTTGTATGTTATATAATTTTTTACTGCGCTTACGCGCTATAGTTACAATATTGATAAAGATATAAGTTTCTGACAGCACGATAGAACGGCGTACGTCGATAAGTAGTTGTCGCTTAGCTACTGTGTACCGTTTTCTGAGGCCACTAGGGAGTGGGATGGGTCAGTGTTCACTGCTAGGGAGAGTGGGATGGGTCAGTGTTCACTGCTAGGGAGAGTGGGAGGGGTCAGTGTTCACTGCTAGGGAGAGTGGGATGGGTCAGTGTTCACTGCTAGGGTGAGTGGGATGGGTCAGTGTTCACTGCTAGGGTGAGTGGGAGGGGTCAGTGTTCACTGCTAGGGAGAGTGGGATGGGTCAGTGTTCACTGCTAGGGTGAGTGGGATGGGTCAGTGTTCACTGCTAGGGTGAGTGGGAGGGGTCAGTGTTCACTGCTAGGGAGAGTGGGATGGGTCAGTGTTCACTGCTAGGGTGAGTGGGATGGGTCAGTGTTCACTGCTAGGGTGAGTGGGAGGGGTCAGTGTTCACTGCTAGGGAGAGTGGGATGGGTCAGTGTTCACTGCTAGGGTGAGTGGGATGGGTCAGTGTTCACTGCTAGGGAGAGTGGGATGGGTCAGTGTTCACTGCTAGGGAGAGTGGGATGGGTCAGTGTTCACTGCTAGGGTGAGTGGGATGGGTCAGTGTTCACTGCTAGGGAGAGTGGGAGGGGTCAGTGTTCACTGCTAGGGTGAGTGGGATGGGTCAGTGTTCACTGCTAGGGAGAGTGGGATGGGTCAGTGTTCACTGCTAGGGAGAGTGGGATGGGTCAGTGTTCACTGCTAGGGAGAGTGGGAGGGGTCAGTGTTCACTGCTAGGGAGAGTGGGAGGGGTCAGTGTTCACTGCTAGGGAGAGTGGGAGGGGTCAGTGTTCACTGCTAGGGAGAGTGGGATGGGTCAGTGTTCACTGCTAGGGAGAGTGGGATGGGTCAGTGTTCACTGCTAGGGAGAGTGAGATGGGTCAGTGTTCACTGCTAGGGAGAGTGGGATGGGTCAGTGTTCACTGCTAGGGAGAGTGGGATGGGTCAGTGTTCACTGCTAGGGAGAGTGGGATGGGTCAGTGTTCACTGCTAGGGAGAGTGGGATGGGTCAGTGTTCACTGCTAGGGAGAGTGGGAGGGGTCAGTGTTCACTGCTAGGGAGAGTGGGATGGGTTAGTGTTCACTGCTAGGGAGAGTGTGATGGGTCAGTGTTCACTGCTAGGGAGAGTGGGATGGGTCAGTGTTCACTGCTAGGGAGAGTGGGATGGGTCAGTGTTCACTGCTAGGGAGAGTGGGATGGGTCAGTGTTCACTGCTAGGGTGAGTGGGATGGGTCAGTGTTCACTGCTAGGGAGAGTGGGATGGGTCAGTGTTCACTGCTAGGGAGAGTGGGATGGGTCAGTGTTCACTGCTAGGGAGAGTGGGAGGGGTCAGTGTTCACTGCTAGGGAGAGTGGGATGGGTCAGTGTTCACTGCTAGGGTGAGTGGGATGGGTCAGTGTTCACTGCTAGGGAGAGTGGGATGGGTCAGTGTTCACTGCTAGGGAGAGTGGGAGGGGTCAGTGTTCACTGCTAGGGAGAGTGGGATGGGTCAGTGTTCACTGCTAGGGAGAGTGGGATGGGTCAGTGTTCACTGCTAGCAGAAATCAATTGCTAGACAGACAGGTAAAGCATATAAGAGCCTTAGAACTCCTCAAATGTTAAAACTGTTTCAGGCCGCGCTTGCAGCGGCGAGGGAGAGAATGACTGAACTGAGACAAAATGAATGGGAGGGTTTTGTTAGTGGACTTAACCTGCATACTCCCCTGGACAAAGCATGGAAAGGCATAAACAAAATTATTGGTAAAAATAGTAGACAAGTTTCACACCCAAACCCGCAACAGAAAGCTAATCAGTTAATTGCAAAATTTGCTCAGGTTTCCAGCCTTGGAATGTTATCAGCTAGCACTAGGGAGAAATTGCAGGAGAGGTCCACAGACAGAAATTCTCTCATAAATTTCATGTTGAGCAAGCAACATGATGAATGTGATGTTCCATATACAGATTATGAATTGGATGCAGCCCTCTCCAGGGGCAGTAGCACTGCTCCTGGTGAGGACGGTATCACCTATGATATTCTAAGACTCCTACATCGTGTACCCGGTAACCCATTATTAGAATTGTTTAATGCCAGTTATGTCACTGGGCAGTTGCCAGTATCATGGACCACCAGTCTTACGGTACCTATACCAACGCCTGGCCAACCTGATGCTTTCCGTCCCATCTCACTGACCAGTTGCATGTGCAAAACCTTTGAGAGAATGGTGCTAATAGATTATTGTATAGAGTTAAAGAGCACATGTCACCTAATATCAATGGTTTCACACATGGTAAAAGTGTACACAACTGTATCACAACCTTTCTCACTGTTCATGGAGATAAAAGCCACAAGTACACAACATTTCTTGATTTAAAAAATGCCTTTGATATTGCTAATAGGGAAGTGATTATGTACGAATTAGCGAGAATGGATATAGGGGGACATTTATTACAATGGATACGAGGCTATCTTACCAACCGGAAATCAAGGAACCAAC
>WNGS01000411.1:15421300-15463257 GCA_020271785.1 Procambarus virginalis
TTCTGCTCTTCTAACTTGGGTATGCAGTTTGTGTAGCTAATGTGCGTAGGTTGAGCTTTGTAGGTTTTTGGGGGTGTTGTGATCAATGTTGCTTTCGTGTGCAGTGTGCAGTGTTATCTTCCAGCGCTGTATGGTCATCATTGTTATCTTCCTGTGCAGTGTTATCTTCCAGTGTTTTCCCCGTATGTAATGTTATCTTCACTGTTATCTTCCTGTGTCATATTTTCGTCGGTGTTATCTTCCTGTACCATGTTATCGTCAGTGTTATCTTCCTGTACCATGTTATCGTCAATGTTATGTTCCTGTACCATGTTATCGTCAGTGTTGCATTCCCGTGAATAACATGTGAGAATCGATGTATTAACACAGTGGAGAACATTGACCTCCCTTCAGGTGAACTATATGTTCGTGCCGGAGCTGCTGCCCACCACCCTCCGGCCGTGGGGGTCCGCCCTCTGCATCATTGCCGCCAACCTCGGCTACTGCGTCCCGCCCTTCTTCACCGAGTACCTGGTGAGTCGGCGGCTCGTTCTTTACCCTCTGGGTCCCTCTTAACCTGGTCGCTATACGAGTGCGCAGGTGTAGATACAGTAAGGTATTTTATACAGTAAATAATGCATTCGGAGGCCAACATGAAATGGTCTCTGTTACCATCGTTAATAATTTTATTGTATCTGTGTCTACAAATCATCACACCATTATGCCGCATGTTACAATTGTGCCTTCAAGAGTTGAGAATATTGAGGATGATAAAGAATCCCTTACAGTTAATGTGTCAAGTTTGGAGACGCGTACACATTTGAGTGCAAGGAGTATGGCCAGTAGTTCGGTCTGATGGTAAGAGGCCCCATATGGACTCCTCCACTCAGAATATGATCCATTACTCTTTGTGAGATCAACTGCACCCGATGGGCGGCGTAGGAAACTATCGGTATATGGTTTGAGAAAATGAGTGGCCTACACATATGTATTCAGCTTTACATAGATGTTCTTAGTACCACCAAGAGCGTCTCATTCATGTCTTAATAATAACGTCTCCCGACAGGCCGTGGACCATCCCTGGTTGCCCGTGGTGGTGTTTGGCTTGTGTGGCGTCCTGGCCGGGAGTCTCGTAGTCTTCCTGCCAGAGACCAACGGCCGCCCGCTCCTGGAGACCGTGGCAGACTTACAGGAACGTCTGTCAACCAAGACGCCAAAAACCTCGCCCAAATAATCGAATAGTAAACCAGTCTATGCCAAGACACCCCCCCACCCTGGATATATTTAGAGATCGTATTCTCAGTTTACAATTTAAAATTTTGCCCCGAGGGGCGAGTTTATTGGGCAGCGGACCTCATCCTGTGAGTGGACATACCGCCATAGCAGCATGTACAACACTCCCCAATAGGAAGAAACCCCGCTGGGTTGTTCATCCTGTCACTTGTACCCAGACACAGCTGGGACTTGCTTAACTGTCTCAAGTGAACAGCTCCTCAAACAAGAAGATTTGCTACTCAGCAACCGCTGCTCAGCTGTCGTTTCCATTCCGAATCGCCATGGATATTTGTATCCAAGACGGATTCTCGCTATTACTGATTCTCTCCCACGGCCACCTCCTCTTCGTCCATAATGATTAGGGTTGCCAGCTGCAACCATGTTGTACCAGCGTACAGATTCACTGGTTTGTGCTTTTATCCTCCTTTTATCAGTTACCTTGTTACGGTGATGTTGCCTGACAATACCTTTAATTTGTAGCAGAGTCTTGGGTATGAAGTATTCAATATGGTCTCCTTCAGCGCTTTCAGCAGCCAGCACATCTGCTCGTTCATTCCCACATATTCCAACATGGGAGGGGATCCACAGGAACTTGACGACTCTTCCCTGGTTGATTAGTACCCTCACAGCTCTCTTAATTTCAGCGACTATCGCAAGATTTTCTGCTCGATTTTTACTTCGACTTTGTAGCACTGCTTTTGAATCAGTGCAGATCATTGCTCCATTAGTGTTTCGTTCAGAGAATCTTAATGCCATAACAATGGCAGTTAGTTCCGCTTGCGTTGAAGATGCATAGTTCTCAATGTGTGCTTTTTCTTCGTTTCTGCGTTGAAAGGCATTATTCCTAATTACAGTGAATGCTGCACCAGCCCTGCCATTGACAGGCGTAGATGACCCATCAGTGTAAATTTGATCTAGTTCATCTCCGGCTTCTTTATAAATATCCCTGAGATGCTTGTGCCTCATTTCTTGTGGAATCATGTTGGATTTTTTTGTTGCCATTTCATTGATGATAATCCTGCATGAGTCATCCTCCCAGGGAGGTAACCTCTCTACAGGCATGAGCTCACAGGCTTGCTCAAGCAGGTGAAGTTCTTCGAGGTATCAATCTGATCTGTGATGCCTTTTGTTGCTTCTCCTGTTTCCTCCTGTTAGCAGCACAGAACTCAGTGTTTTCTTGGCCATATCATCGTAATAGGGATCTCTGGCTATCCTAATTGCAAGCTTAGCATTCAGTTCCGTTATCCTGCTTTTTAATACAGGAGGGACAACTCCTTTCATAGATTAGACGATTTGTCAGTTCTTGGAACTCCAAGAATGATTGTCATTGCTTCATTCTGTATGCTTTCGAGTCTTTTCATATCGCTTTGGGAGTAGATACACAAAACTGGTGCGGCATAGTCTATGACGGAGCGCACATAGGCTGTGTACATCATTTTAAGGACGGCAATAGAGGCTCCATGTCCATTCCAGGTCATCGCTTTCAGTGCCCTGATTCGACTTTTGCATGTTCCTATGAGTTGGTTGAGCTCCTCTTTCTTCCCCTTGTGAGAGCGACAATGACGCCAAGGTACCTCTAGTGGTCAACTCATTCAAGTGTTACACCATTAATTTGTAGTTCTTCATTCCCCCCCCCCCCCGCTTGTGATGGGAGTATGCCTTCGTCTTGTTTGTGGAGAGAGTGAAACCGAGCTCAATTCATTTCCTTCCAAGGAGTTCAATGGACTGTTTTATTTTTCCTAAGGTGGGAACTTGTATTAGGACATCATCTGTATATCCCACTTGTGTTCCTTCCGGAAAATCAATATTTGCAATGGCGTTCATAAGTACATTGAATAGTGTAGGATGACTCCGCCTTGGGGGAGGGGGCCCCCGAGTTCCATATTCATTGTTCACGAGACTGCTCCATTGAAGCAAACCTTGGCCTTCCTCCCTGTGAGGTAATCTTCAACCCATTTCATGAGTCTCCCCTTGACACCCATGCATGCAAGCTCGTCCAGAATCGCTATCCCCTGTGCTTTGTCGAAGGCTCCTTTGATGTCAACAAATACAGAGTACCTAGTCGTGTCATTAGTCAAGTAATTAACTATACAGTTTGCTCGGCTTCGTCCTTTAACAAATCCATTGACCCCCTCCCCTAACCTGCCTATTTTGTGCAACAGTCGGTTTAGGATGATCCTTTCAAGCATCTTGCAAGTGCATGACATGAGACTGATAGGTCTGTAATTGCCAGGGTCATTAATTGGGCTTCGATATGGTAACAATTATTGCGTGTTTCCATTATGAGGGCAACACTCTACTTAGGAATAACTTGTTAAACAGGTGGAGTCGTGGATTCCCAGACACTTCACACAGTACATTGAGTATGTCGTAGGTGACGCCATCTTCACCAGGTGCAGTAGTTTTACCCTTTTTCATAGCCCCCCTTACTTCCTGGGCTGTGATTGGTTCCCCATATTCTTCATCACTAGACAGTGCTCTTGTTATCCTTATTCTTCTGTCATTATGTCGCAGGAGCTGTTCCCTCCTTACTTCTGCAGGGAGGGAGGAGGAGGATGCTGCATCACTCCACTTGTGAATTAGTTCTTCAGCCTTACCCTGGGGGCCTTTGTGAGCCGCAGGCCGGGTTCTGCCCCCCTTAGCTATCTGAATTTTCGCCCATACTTGTCTTGCAGATGTTTCCCTTCCAATAGAGCTAGTGAACTCAAGCCATTGTCTCTCCCGCTTTTTAATCTTCTCTTTCTTGGCTACTTGACACACAGTTTTAAACAGTCGTTGTTATATAAAAGTGTGACCTCATTAATGAGTCGGTGCCAAGACCACAGGCCAAATTTAAAGATTGTACTTTTTTTATCTACTATTGTTGTGTAATTGTGCGATCTTGACTAATGATCTGACACTGCGTTACAATGTATGCATAATGCAAAAACAATACTGTATTAGTATTAAAGTCTAGGGACATTATTCCACATAATTCAACAGGGTCTAATAACCATGATCAAAAATGGATAAACATGAACTAAAGTAACCTTTATTGGAAGAAAGAAAGCTATGTATAAGCGAACAAAGAAGGCAAAAGTTTATCTAGAACAACAATTAGTGAAAGTAGCAAAAACCGTTAAAAAAAGAATTAAGGAAAGTATTAATAAATTATGGAAAGCACAAACAAATCCTGAAGTATTCTTTTCAGATATAAGAAACCAATATTAGGGAGAAAAAACATTCCTACACACATAAGACAGGTACAGTAAGTGGTAATGATAAATGGATGACATTTACTAGGAATGAACGCCAGTTTTTAATTGCATTTGAACAGGTATATGAAGTAATTACTTACCAATTAAGTAATTAATTAAGATATCCAAGTCGAGAAGTAATTATCAAAAGAAGGCACCAAGCTGGAGAGGCTATATAGCACCCAAGTCGAGAAGACTAGGAAGTATATGTATGTGCTTAGACAAATTAACTAGTTTAGTGGGTAGCACAGGCAAGGATTGTTGAGTCTATTGTATAGGCTCGACAATCTATATGGTGAACTTGGTGTGCGTAGATTTAAATGTATTGTATTTCTCAGTTTGTTAGTCATGAGGACACTTGTGATATCTTCGATGATGTCTAAGGAGAGGAAGACTGACGTCGAATTCGAGGACATCTGATATTTTCTACCTTTCTAAACATAGCAGTATACCCGGAGCATATCTGGAGAGGGGTTCGGGAGTTGTTCTACTCCCCGGGCCCGGCTTGGGTATACGAGTCAACTCAACAGAAAGTGGATCATACTCTCCAACATAATATTACCGAATATTAAGTCGTTAGAACCTTTAGAATTGAGGATATCCCCCATAATCTATCCATAGTTTGATCATTTTAGCTAAGACTATATGACGAAATATCTAGAAAGGCTTTTACTAGACATTGTGTCAAAAGCTAGGTGTTTTTAAGCTGTCTAAACAGTAATTACAGTGATTGAACCCATGTTCTATCACCTGAGTGTAGATGTAATGGCTCTGGTCGCAGGACGACTCATTGCTGAAATTAGAGAGAACAGCAAGCAGCATCCACACCTCCACCAGGAAGGGTCCCCCGTGGACATAGACAATCCTGGAGGGGAATAATATTAGCCAGAACAACGGTGGACATCTTCAAGAGAAACCTAGATTGCTTTCTAACAAAAAAAAAAGTGCCGGACCAACCGGGCTGTGGTGTGTATGTGGGCCTGCGGGCCGCTCCAAGCACCAGCCTGGTGGGCCAAGCTCTCACAAGTCAAGCCTGGCCTTGGACCGGGCTTGGGGAGTAGAACTCCCAGAACCCCATCAAGCAGGTATTTAATTAATTGATCTAAAATATATTAAATTAGCATATAAAATAAAGATGGTTAAATTCCTGTAAATGCTTATGGTGGCCAACTAATTATATAGAGATAGCACGAGAAAAAAATTTCGTGGAAAGGAATTAACGAAAGAAAGCATTAAATGAATGAATGGAATACCTTGATAGGAGGCGCAGAACTGGGAAGGCTGGACATGGAGTTAGTCCAAACACCGCTGGGTGCTCACCGTCTGACACCTGCACTCCATGATGGACTGTGAGGTCTTCCAACCTCAACCTCAAAAGATTGGAGGACCTTTTGGTTTAGCTGGAGGTTGGCTTGCTTTTGTCGTGTGATGCGAGGCCTTCCTCAAGCACAAACACCTGTTGAGGCTGTAGAGTTAAGTGTGGCTGGTGGTGGTATTATTCTATAATATGGCGACCAAAATTGAACTAGTCTAAATGGAGCCTAACATGAACAAGATATACCTGAAGAATAACATTAGGTGTTTTATTGCTAACGTTTCTAGAAATCAATCCCAACATCCAATTTGCCTTATTTCGAACATTTATACATTGATTTTTTGGCTATAAATTTTTACCCATCATGACCCCCAGATCTTTTTCGCAATCATACCTCGTAATTTTAGTACCATCCAGCTGATATCTTATAGCGCTATCAGCATTACCTAGCCTCAGAATCTTTAATTTCTCAGTATTAAACTATATCTGCCGATCTCTCTACCATTTCAAAAGCCAATCTATCTAGTGTTTAGCCTAAATAGATAGATAGACCAAGTATAGCTTAGCGTTCTCTTAAGGGACAACGCTAAGCCATACTTATGTTGAGAAACATTTCTCCACAAGTCATACCTATGTTTCCCAATAAGATAATGTTACTGCGCAACTTTTGACATCACGATAATAATTAATCCACAAAGAAACAAACTCCGCATGATTCTACATAATTACACAAATTCTACATATTTATCCCCGACCGTCCCTCGCGGTCACTTGTCCCTCGATAGAATTCTAGGTGAATCGGATACTTTTGATATCGTTCGCACTTATGCGTTTTTGTTCTCGTATTGGCTTTCTTAGTAATATTTAGCGCCCTCTGATTATTTCGCACTTTGATGGTGCTACATAGCCTTCCCGGTTTGGTGCCTTCTTTTGATAATTACCTTACCTTACATATTTATCCGTATAGTTTAGTTAGTTTTAGTTTAGTTCATTTATTATGCACCCCATACTCATCCCGTGGGCGGTAGTGGAAAGGGTTACAGAGGCACATAATGGGCTCAGGGACTGAACCCCACAATTCATTTAGCTAAGCAAGTTACAATCTTGATGAGCTAGTTACAAAATTCAATACAAGTCGTCACATCAACAATGGGTTCGAGATCGACCTCAAGTACAGTTTCTAAATTAAGCAACTGACATATGTGGAGAGCTAGTGTCACAATTTATATGTTTGTCCTGCAAGGCCGCCCCCCATCCAGTGGGCAGCGGTGGATAGGTTACAATCACTTAGTTACTACCTACAGTTAGCAAACTGGGGAATATTAGACCTAAATTTCTGGTAGCAGATCATTTTGAATGAAATATTTACACATCGCTGGAACATTGGTTATAGAATTGTCTAAATTCACGTATCTTTTCGCACTCCATCACATAGTGACGGAGGGTGTGCGAATAATTTTGTTGACACAGTTTACATTTGGTCAGCTGGCAGGTCTACATCGGCAGATAATGAGAATTCCCAGAGATACTTGTAACCGAGTCTAAGCCGAGCAGTAGTAACATCTAGAAGTCTGCTGATTTTATTGGATGATCCATAGATGTGTGGCTCCTCTTGCATGATAGTATGATGATAGATGGAATTACTGGTGTCAATTTCACTTTGCCTCAGATCTACAAGATCTTGTTGAAGTTCTCGGTGTACTGCTGCTCTCAGATTGCTCATTGACAATCCAAGGTTACACTCAACGGCTCCTTTAAAGGCAGATTCTTTGGCTAGCTTATCAGCTCAATCATGCATTCGGAGGCCAACATGAGATGGAGACCACATGAAATGGACTCTGTTACCATCCTTAATAATTTTGTTGTATTTGTGTCTAGGTCACATGTAATCATACATTTTCTTACATCATCCTTATCTTTCTCTGTACATGACCCTAGAAAGCTTTAAAGCTTCCTCTTTTTAAACTAGCTCCAATATGTATTTTACCTGCTTTAGTCCTCACATCTAGACACTATACACACTATATACTCACACACCATCATACATAATATATTCACATACTTTTTTTTAAATTGTTCACTCACTTTCACATGGGAATATGAAGTATAAATAATATAATAGAAATATCAGGGGGGGAGAGCGCTAAGCCATTACGACTTTATAGCACTTGGAAGGGGTCTGGATAAGGATTTGGGATGGGCGGGAGGAAAGGAATGGTGCCCAACCACTTGGACGGTCGTCGATTAAACGCCGACCTGCATGAAGCGAGACCGTCGCTCTTTAATCCAGTCCATCCGGTGATTCCTTAGCTAAGATCTTCCTCTCCATATTGCTAAGCCTCTACACCACTCATTATCCCCTCCTCACCAAGAAAGTGACTGACAAAAGATTAAACAATTCGTGGCTCACAAGTGGCATACTTAAAGAAATCAACAAAAACATGAATATGAAAAAAACTTAGGATTGGACAAGTTACAAAGGAAGAAGTTAAGAGGTACTCATCAATGCTTACCAGTATAATAAGAAAAGCAAAATTTCCCTGTTATGAGAGTAGATTCAAAGAAGCAAAAGGCAACATGGAAAGCCATCTCTAACATCCTAGGATCTAAACAATAATCATATAATCAGATAAAATCTCTCCAAGGATGGTTATACACCTGCAACAGATTTAGAAACGGCAACTGAATTCAATAGCTTCTTTTCATCGGTTGGTACTAACCTTGCCAGAAAACTCCCAGACTCAGACACAAGTTACCACATACCTTTCAGACAGCTATCCAAACTCTTCGTCTTTCACCTGTCAGTCCGACAGATGTTGTGTCTATCATTCACTCACTAGAAACCAAAGCTGGGAACATTAGTGAAATACCATCTGTGATATACAAGAGTGCCTCCCATGCCCTTGTGCCACCCATAGCTCTGTTGTTCAACAAATCTCTAGTGTCATACCTTCCCTGATATCCTTAAAAAAAAGCACGAGTAACGCCAATTCATAAAGGAGGCAATCCGGCAGACATAAACAATTACAGATCATTATCAAATCTACCTATATTATCAAAAGTATTTGAAAAACTTATTTAAACAGCTCTACTCCTACCTCGTAAAATTCAACGTACTAAGAATCCCTGTCAGTTTGGCTTTACCCCTCCTACAGTTCTGAAACGCCTTTTCCTTGAACACTTTTCTTCACATTCTCGCTCCGTTTCCATCTTCACCGATGGGTCTAAGTCTGCAGGCGGTGTAGGCTACTCTGTTGTTTTTCCTGACCACACTTATGTGTCGCCTGCCTCCGGAGACTAGCATCTTCACAGCAGAACTTTAGGCTGTTCTCTATACTCTTCGTCTCCTGCTTTCTCACTGTCAATCCTCCTTTGTGGTTGTAGTTGACTCTCGCAGTGCCCTCATGGCTCTGGAGTCCTTTAATCCAGTCCATCCGGTGATAATCGAGATTCAACATTGGCTGCTTCTTATCTCCAGTAGATTTAAGACAGTTGAGTTTTGCTGGGTTCCCAGTCATACTGGTGTCTCTTTACATGAGCGTGCGAACGCTGCCGCTAAGGAAGCCATCCGCACTTGTCCCATCTCCCGTAAAGGTATTCCTTATTCCGACTTTTACCCAGTTATTCATTCCTCCATCCTTGCCCGTTGGCAGGGTTGTTTGTCTTCTGTTTCTAGTAACAAACTGCGTACTCTTAAGAGTAGTGTGTCCCTGTGGCCTTCTTCCTACCACCGTAACCGGCAGTTAGGAAATGGCTCTGGCAAGGTTGCGTATTGGCCATACGCGTTTAACTCACGGACACTTAATAGAGCGCCGTCCTGCTCCTTATTATCCTAACTGCACTGTCCCACTTACAGTTGTGCATATCCTTGTTGAATGTCTTGACTTCCAGGACGAGCGTGTGTCCGACCGTCCGCTTTCCGACCGTCGATCCCCTGCTGTCACTTAATTGTCCTTCGATAGAATTCTCGGTGAATCGGATACTTTTGATATCGTTCGCCTTATGCGTTTCTGTTCTCATATTGGCATCCTCAGTGATATTTAGCGCCCTGCACATTTGATGGTGCTACATAACTTTCCCGGCTTGGTGCCTTCTTTGATAATTACTTCCACTCCCAAAAGAATACCAACGATGCAATTATTAGCCTGCTTGATGTAATCTACTCAGCCCTTGACAGAAAAGAGTTTCCGATTGGACGGTCAGCATCGACCTGACCTCCACCATTATGGAATCCGAGGCCTTGCCTCGAACTATATTCGATCCTATCTTAGTGACAGACACCAATATGTAGCCATCAATGATATAACCTCATCCACTCTACCAGTAACCGTAGGAGTGCCACAGGGCAGCAGCCTAGGACCTCTTCTATTTCTTATATACATCAATGATCTGCCTTATGTCTTAACATTCTTAAACCTATATTATTTGCTGACAATAGTACCCTCATCTACTCAGACCCCAACCCACACACATTAAATAATGTAAATAATGAATTAAAAAAGTCCACTTATGTATGTCAACCAACAAACTCACACTAAACATAGAAAAGACTTACTACATCTTATATGGAAGTAAATCAACAAATGCAATTCAGCTTCAGATAGACAATGTTAACATCAACAATAAAAATGATAGAAAGTTCCTTAGCCTATACTTAGACAAGAGACTCAACTTCAGCACCCACATACAACACATAACCAAGAAAGTCTCAAAAACGGTTGGTATATTCTCTAAAATTAGATACTGTATTATGTTCCAAACTCTGCTCTCTTCTCACTATACTTCGCGCTAATCTATCCCTATCTTACATATGTTATCTGTGTATAGGGGTTCAACCACTGCAAACTACCTCAAGCCCATCATCACCTAGCAAAAATCTGCTATCAGAGCTATAACAAACTCTGCTTTCAGAAAACACACAGCTCCCCTGTTTAAATCCCTAAACATGCTAAACATAAACTCACTCCACACATTGTTTTGTGCCATTTGCATTTACAAAACCTTGATCTTAAATGCAAACCCTGTTCTGAAACTCTTCCTGGACAGATGTAATAGAACCCGTAATCACCACACCAGAAATAAATCTCTTTGATATCCCCAGAATCAAACTTAATCTGTGTAAACACTCTACAAATAAAGGGACCTAGTCTATGGAACTCACTCCCTAACGAATTGAGAAACTGTCCAACTTTTGCCTTATTCAAAATAAAACCAGAAAGTACGTAATTTAAAAAAAAATAAAACCAAGAAGTACCTAATTTTCTAAAATAAAACCCAAAAGTACCTAATTTTCATAAATAAACCCAAAAAGTACCTTCATAGTTTCCTACCTAGTACTTTAAACTCACACTATCTAGTGTCACCCAATCTATGCACCTAAGCCATGCAACTTCACCATTGTAATCATTACTATCATGGTTGTTATATTGAACGCATATTTTACTGCATTATACCTTGAAATAATCCTCAAATTATGCTACAATGTACCTGTTGATAACCTTCAAATTTTACTTTAATGTACCTACTAATCTTTGTCAGATCTTACACTGTACCTGTTCACAGTTTTTCAATTTTGCTAGAGATTAAAATTATCTGTTGTATTAAGGACCTGCCCGAAATGCTATGCGTACTAGTGGCTTTACAAGAATGTAAATACATCAATGCTATGTACTCTAATAAACCCAATGTACCTTCTTGTATATAAATAAATAAATAAATAAATAAATACTCTGTATATTTAAAACTTTGAACTGTAATGCCAATCCTGACCTTAAACGCTTCCTAGAAGGTTTTAACAGAAGCCATGGGCACCACACCAGAAACAAATACCTATTTGTTATTCCAAGAGTGCGACTTAACCAAACTAGAAGTTCTCTGAAAGTCAAGGGACCCAGAATGTGGAATGACCTTCCCAATCATGTCAAAGACTGCTCCTCTCTCAACCAATTTTAGATAAAAACTAAGTACTACCTAATAAACTCCATGTAATCTACCTTACCCCCTAAATGTCAACCTATTTTGCCAACCAAATCTTGCTATTTTTTTAACAATATTAATTATTGACCAACTTGTTTAAGTGTTTCCGCCATGTATAAATTTGAAGAAAATTGTAGTCTTCACTTCTGCTTTTCTGTTTCAATTTCTGCTGTTCCATCCATCATGTAATTATTTATTATCATTCATCATTTTCTTTTTTCCATTTTTCAATTCAATTCATGCTTTGAGCTCAATTAGTTTAAAGTTTTAGTCTAAGAGTTTTGCCCACATCTTCCCCCGAAAGGCTGTGCGTATTAATGGTTTTAGGCATAGTATCTACTAGCTTTATCTAGAAATCCAACATTCGGTTTGTAACTCATCTTGTATGTATATACTTTTACATGAATAAATATTTTATTTTATTTATATACACACACACACACACACACACACACACACACACACACACATGCAGGGTATTAAAATGCCCTGCAGTAAAGTACAACATTGAACGAGCATAAAATCTGTACCTAGATACTAGAGCAAATTTAACTGACAATAATATGTATTAAATCAAATGCTTGAGATGAAAGTAATTATTTTATTAACTATAAGTACATTCCTAGGTACCCGGCATATGAGAATTCGTTTTCTGTTGCCTGTGAAGTATAAGCGAAAGAAAGCATGCAGAAGTCGGATCACTGGCGAACAAGCGCCTACTCTCTGCCACAGATAGCCATTCCGAATGTATTATGTCGATGACAATTTGAGGTATGAAATCGGTTCCCAAGTACACGCCCTCGGGAGTTTCTTCCCGATTGCCTTCACTCCTGGTGATGTTTAGGTCCATGTGATTTCTTATTTCCATCTGGTTGTCTTTCCGTACCCTGGTGGGAGTTGGTGTTTCCCGAGCCCCGTGCAGGTGTTGGCAGATTCCGCCCGTCAAAAATCAGGTCATCATGGCTGATCTAGATAGTTTTTTCGCTAAAAAGGACAAGAAGAAAGTGAAGGGGAAGAAGTTTACTACTACTGATGAAATTGCCCGTCGACTCGAGGACTGTGAGAAGAAGTTAGAACACCAGCAGGGCCTCAAAGTTAAGCCAGAGCCTGTTAAAAAGCTGGAAGAGAACTCTGAGACCTCGCCTGTGGTAGATGAACCCCCACAGAAGGTAAAACTGCCGACTTAATACAAGCCTAGTTTGGTGGCCAGAGTATGCATGTGGGCCCAGTCTGGGAGATTTCTTTGCTTGCTTGTGTATCGCATTAATTTTGTAGTCTTTATACAATATAAGTGGACATAAGTCAGTCTACATCATCCATTCATTAAAAGTTAGCCAATCCTAGCCTTTTCCATCCTATCGTAATAAAGATAAAGTTATACGTTTTAGTTTTTTATACACGTTGTGTGAGGTGTGTCATAAATGAGTTGCCATGGTAGAACGTGTTGTATGTTTCAGCAATGCACCAGTCGTGTGACTTGCAAAAAAATAGGTGTAGCCTCTGCTCCTGTTTTCGTGGCCAAGAAAATGTCCCTGCCTTACTAACCTAACCACGCCCTGTCTAGTCTAATGTAACTTTGCTTCCCTCCTCGTGCACTGTAATCCTCTGGCTATAATCATTTGACTTGGGCAAAGTGCCTGTGCATAAAATGGCTCTGGCTATTTTGACCAAATTTCTTGTTTTAAAAACTACGTATTTATGAATTAAAATTACAATGAATTAATTATATGCCAATATTATGCAATGTGCTTTAAATTCTTTGTATATAGTGAATCGTGTTAGGTTCGATAAAGATATACATGTATTTTAAAATGTGTGAACTTCCTCGATACTGATACCTGGTTGATGGGGTTCTGGGAGTTCTTCTACTCCCCAAGCCAGGCCCGAGGCCAGGCTTGGGGAGTAGGTTGGTCCATTTTGGTCCACTAGGCTGTTGCTTGGAGCGGCCCGCAGGCCCACATACCCACCACAGCCCGGTTGGCCTGGCACTCCTTGAAGGAAACCATCTAGTTTCCTCTTGAAGATGTCCACTGTTGTTCCAGCAATATTTCTTATGCTCGCTGGGAGGATTTTGAACAACTGTGTACCTCTGATGTTTATACAGTATTCTGATTGTGCCTATGGCACCTCCGTTCTTCACTGGTTCTATTCTGCATTTTCTTCCATATCGTTCTGCTCCTATATGAAATTGACTGTTCACACTCAAAATTGTGTGTAACACCTGTCTGTTAACATAGCTAGCTTAACTTTATCACCAGTATTTACAGTGATATTAACATTATTAATATTAATCATTAAACATTAATAATTGCAAGCCTACCCTATGTATATTTTATGTAGCTACTGTATTTCTATATCTTCATAGGGTTTGTAACTGGCCCTGAGAGCAGTCATTCTACACATCACAACTTTTTTAAAGTTCTAGGGGTTCCCAATCTTTTCCAGGTCATTTTATACTTTTGCAAGAAAATCTTTCAATAACCCCCTCCCCCCCACTTAACACTCGGTGATTGTTTTTTCATATGAATTTTCACTGAATTATGTTAATTAAAATAAAACATACCTCAAATGATTTTATTAGTGACTAATGACCTCCCCCCCCCAAAAAAAAAGTATGAAAACGATGTGATTTGGAAAAATAAGTCGGAGGTAAAAGCATTTGACATTTTCATGTCAAAACAAATACAGTGGAACCTCGATTAACGAGTGACTCTATTAACGAGTTTTTCCAGTAACGAGCAAGCCACTCGCAGCAAATTTGTCTCTATTGACGAGCTCGCCTCTATTAACGAGCGAAACCACATGGTGCTTCCCAGCGTCTCGCGGGTTCTCGCAAATTCTCGGACGCCTTCGACGCCAGTGTTGTCATTTTATCTCACACGTCAAGCATCCCTCTGGATTTATTTGCTCTTTTCTTTGGGTTTTTAGTGGTTTTGCGACTACAATTTGTAACACATGATGTCTCCAAAGAAGCTGCTTGCTAAAGATAGTGTTGTCAAGAGGAAGAAAGATACAATTACTGTGGATTTGAAGAAGGAAATTATAGCGAAGCATGAGTGTGGTGTCTGTGTGACTGATCTCACAAGGGAGTATGGCAGGTCCTCATCAACAATTTACACCATTAGTAAGGGAATGAGGAGGTAAGGGAGGATGCTGCCTCTTCCACTGACATCACCCTGGTCAAGCAATGACAACCCAGTGTGTGAACATGTTTAATGACAATTTGCTGTCTCGTTTTATGGATATCCTAAAACAAAGACAAAAGCAATTGTCAATATAAAAGTTCTTTCCAAAAGTAGAGAAAAGAAGAGCCAGTGATAGTGAACCACAACCTGGTCCCAGTGGAGTGAAAATCCCAAGAAAAGAGAGCCCGCCTGACTCAGAGGTGGATTCTCCTTCCACACCGTAACCCCTCTCCTCCATCCCACCTCCCCATCGTCTCCCTCAAGCCAGCAACGACTCTTCATAAGGTAAAGTAAACATTAAAACAGGCCAACAAAACATTCATAATTACATGTGCAGTATTATATTTACATTAAAAAATGTCATACAAGTATGGATGTTTTTGGGAGTGGAACGGATTAAATTTATTTCCTTTATTTTAAATGGGGAAATTTGTTTCCAAAGACGAGTTTTCCAGGTAACGAGCTCGGTGCCAGAACGGATTAAACTCGTTAATAGAGGTTCCACTGTATTACCATTACAAATATTGTGGTGCTGTCTAAACACTTTTCAGGTTTGATCCCTCGTGGAGGCGGAAACAAATGGGCAGAGTTTCTTTCACCCTGAGGCCCCTATTACCTAGCAGTAAATAGGTACCTGGGAGTTAGACAGCTGCTACTGGCTGCTTCCTGAGGGTGTGTAACAAAAAGGAGGCCCAGTCGAGGACTGGGCTGCGGGGACGCTAAGCCCCGAAATCATCTCGATATAACCACTGTACTGTATCTCGGTACCTGTGTGATCCCGCACACGATTGCTTGATGCCCCCTTTATTATTTGTTGGGGTAATTACTGACAGCACACCATAGATTGCACACCAAATGGAGCTTGTTTCAAGTCTTTGATTTTGACAAAAGGATGAACTTATAAATAATAAGTAATTTACTTTGTAATAAGTGCATTATTACAAAGTCTAGAATAAATGGGGTATCATTTTCACCCAAAACACACTTAAACTTTCTAATTGAAATTTATCTTTTGCTATGTTAGTTCTCATAAATCTTTCTTGAACTCTGTAGGGATATCGGCTACATCACATTTGAATGGATTCCTTTTCAGAACCATGGTAAACTGATTGGTAATTATTTCTAGAAACTCATCATCTGAAGCATTTAGAGTTGCTTTGTTATCTCTCTATCTTTAGGGCCTGTTTGAAGGAAAATCCATATTAGATTTAATCCTCCTCCTGGTAGCATGTCTTATATTTTGAGTCATAAAATGTATATTTTATAACACATCAAAAAGGATAGTTTGACCATTTTAGCCTCTTCTCTCCTACCTTCTGTGTCCAAATTCATCTCCCCTTCCCCACCTGCAGGAAATTCTCACTTTTGTTTTAAATAATCCTAACCTGGTAAAAAATATGAGAAGTTTTTATCATGGTTCATAAAGTGTCAGGGGGACAGACGGCCAGTCTTTACAGTGGTACCTCCATTTACGAATTTAATCCGTTTCCAGAGACTGGTCGTAACTCAAAAATTCGTAACTCGAAACAAATTTTCTCATAAGAAATATTGTAAGTTGAATTAATCCGTTCCACACTCCCAAAAATATTAACTTAAAAATACATTTTATACAGAACACTACTAATATTTTTCATATACAAAACAATCAGGTATAAATATAAACCATAAAATAAGGGAACATTTAACTGTACTTTACTGAGGACTCTTGTTGGCATATGGGAGACGGTGAGGGAGGGAGGGAGGAGCGGTGTTGGTGTATGGGGAGAGTGAGGAGGGGGGAGGTGGTGGTGAGACCGTCCCCTGCTTGCCTTAAATGCTTTCGTATCTGCATCACTGGTTCCAGATTTTCCTTTCACACAATTCACTGCCTCTGTTATGTAGCAGCCAGTCAGAACCAGTCATAACATGTCGGTCAAGCATTTAGTCAAGACCAGTCACAGGCAGTCATAACCAAAGGCAGTCAAGCATTCACTGTTGTAGTAGCAACCGGTTAAGCATTCACAGTCAATCAGGTATTCATAGTCAATCAGGCATTTACAGTCGCAATCAGTCAGTTTGCAAACCATAAGTTTAATGTCAGGCACTTGGAGTCTGCCTCCCAATCTATCAGCTGGTAGCAAGAAAGCCCACTGTATTAATACCGTCCATATGGCTGGGAGGAGTACAGGTGTGCAGGAGGGGGGGGGTGAGATGGAGATAGTGAGGAGGGTGCAGGAACTGGTGCGTGGGATGGGGGTCTTGGGGAGGGACTCGGGGGTGACCAACTCCTGTGTTAATCCTAGTCGGAAGCTGGTACACTCACGCCACTGTTACCCACTCACCCACTCTGACCACCCATCCTGCTACCCACCCACCCACCCACTCTGACCACCTGTTACGGCCGCAATAGGACGCAACTGGTTCTTTTCTGGTGGTACGAAAGTTCTGGTATCTGGCCCCAAGTTAGTAGTGGCTTTCAAGGGATGAGCTCAGTAATGCAAGTAAGACAAAAGGGGGAGGTACATTAAATACAACAGTTCATCACTTTATCCATATATAATTATTTTNTCTTATTTGCGCTACCGCTCACGGGATGAGTATGGGATGCACAATAAACTAGCCGCCTCTGGCGGCAACAGTCAGTAAATTCCCTGTGAATGCCAAGTTCAAAATCTCTCGTACATTCCTATGCCCTTGGGACAGTACAGATGACTTCCTGTTGGATGGATAGCCTCTTATCCACAGTAGTAGCCATCCTCCAACATTCATTTTAGCAAGTTCGCTCAGAATGACGTGTCGTTAGCAATATCAAATGCTGACTTAAGATCTAGGAAAGTGGTATATGACCTATGAGTATGCAGAGTGAAGGCGGCGGCAATACAGTGATAGACACTTTCCATGCGTGAAGGAGAACATCTGTAGAGACAACAAGTTACTAATTCTGTAAAGGAGACGGTTTAGAACCATCCTCTGAAAACACTTACACAGCTAGTGAGGGAGATTGGCGAAAAGTATTCTGCTAGTTAGGTTTAGGAATGCGAATAATAAGGCTGTTGGTCCACGACTTTGGAAGCTCCCAGTTACATAGCTCATTATATAATTCAAAGAAAGGATTTCCTAGCACTAGCAGAACCATACGCAATATGCCGTAAGTAACGCCATCCTCTCCGGGAGATGTAGCTCTTCCTTTATGTAGAACAGAGTTTAGTTCGTATTCAGTAAACACCCAGCAAAGTCAACCGAAGTGCTTCAGTATCAGGGTGTTAGGATCTACGTGGGGAACTCTGCCCTCGATATCTTTAACCTGTATGTTCCTAGTGATAAGTTTAATTATACTGACGTTCCTATCCGTATTCAGATTGAGCCTACCATCATTATAGGTGATTATAACGTTAGGCATAGCAATATTGGTAATTTGCAGTTCAGTAATCGTAACGGCAACTAACTGATGTCACTATTAGGTAGTCACGATGATGCACAGATTGTGGGTGACCTTGAACCGACGCATATCTACGGAGCCATTCTTGATCAATGTCTCTGTGTCAACATCTCCCACACCGTGTGCGTCTCGTCAATAGTGCCAGATACGGCGTCTGATCATCTGCTCATATTACCCTGATTCAAAGGAGACCGAAAATATTCAAGGGAGAGATATGATGAAGAGATAAGTTAGAAGGGGGGGGGGGGAGACCCGGGTCTATCCGGGTGCGCCTTCTATATATGTATTCACCTAGTTGTGTTTGATGGGGGTGAGCTCTGGCTCTTTGGGCCCGCCTCTCAACTGTCAATCAACTGATTTGTTTTCTCCGCGCACATCCACACACCCAGGAAGCAGCCCATAACAGCTGTCTAACTCCCAGGTACCTATTTACTGCTAGGGTGAACACGGGCATCAGGGTGAACGAAACTCTGCCTATTTGTTTCCACCTCCGCCGGGGATCGATCCCCGGACCCTAGGACCACGAATCCCGAGCGCTGTCCACTCAGCTGTTAGGCCCCCTTGTGTATGGAAATGTCTGTCTGTTAGATGTTGGAGGGGGGGGAAGATGGGGGAGAAGGGGGGGAAATAGGGCAAATGAGAGGTGGGAGAGCAATGGGAAAGGTGGAAGTGGGGAGTGAAACTGGGAAGCAGGGGAAAGGGGGATGTGGGGAGAAGGGAACTTTCAGGAGAGAGCGCCAAGCCATTACGACTATATAGCACTTGGAAGGGGTCAGGATAAGGATTTGGAATGAACGAGGAGGTAAGGAATGGTACCCAACCACTTGAACGGTCGGGGATTGAACGCCGACCTGCATGAAGCGAGACCGTCGCTCTACCGTCCAGCCCAAGTGGTTGGGTGAGAGGGAAACAAAGAGGAGTGGAATAGGGGATGGAGGGGGATAGAGACA
This sequence comes from Procambarus virginalis, assembly GCA_020271785.1. Lineage (NCBI taxonomy): Eukaryota > Metazoa > Arthropoda > Malacostraca > Decapoda > Cambaridae > Procambarus > Procambarus virginalis. The sequence continues at coordinate 15,440,635 of WNGS01000411.1, forward strand.
GACTATCCCGAGCACCACCGGGTACTCCCTTCTAGTCATTTATAATTGTTTTATTGATGCATTTTCCTGGGTGGTGGTGGGGGAGGGTGGCGGAGTCAGTACGCTGGCAGCGAGTACTGGTGTTCGCGCCAAGGTGAGAGGCTACTCCAGTAATTATTGATAACGTGTTGCTTTGTAAGCTTATCAAATCTAATGCTACATAATCTCCCCGGCTTGGCGTCTTCTTTTGATAATTGTCAAATCTGGAAGACATTGATTGATTGATTGATAAGATTAAGCCACCCAAGAGGTGGCACGGGCATGAATAGCCCGTAAGTGGTAGCCCTTATGAGCCATTAACAGTATCGAGTGATGATACTGGAGATCTGTGGAGGTGCGACGGCACCCTGCGTGACGGGAGATGTCTCCCGGACCAAATGGTGACCAAATGGTGGTTACTCCTGATTGATAAGGATTAAGCCACCCAAGAGGTGGCACGGGCATGAATAGCCCGTAAGTGGTACAATTTTTTTTTTGTTTTTCTCCGTAATTCTTTTCATTATTCTGACATTGCATTTAATCATCGAGCTGTTATCGCGGGGGAGGATACTGCTTCACAGTCTTTATGAGGGCGTCCAGCTGCTGGACACCTTTGTTGACCAGGAGAGTGGCTCTGTTGATGGCTTCAGGGTGGCCACAGCAAGATTCAGGAACTCTTAAAGCTCTTCTAAGGTCGTTGGTTGCTTCACATTCTAGAAGATAGTGAAGTAATGGCTTTTCTGTGACAGTTTGGCAGAAGATGCACTCTCTCTGTCGGGGTTCACCAATCTCCCAGTTGCATCTGTAACCTAGACGTAGTCTATATAACCTAACTGCTATTTCCCTGTGGATTCCTTTTGGGATATTTAATCTTTCTAATTTAGTTGCCTGAAGATACCATGTTGCAGAGGGCGAGCCTTCAGCTATTCTCTGGTGTAGGTAGGCTTTGTTGAGGTGTGAGAGTTTTTTGGTGATGATGTTTTTAATGTTCTCTAGGCTGGGTTGAATTGTTTTATCTATCACTGGATGACGAGTTGCCAGTTTAGCAATTTCATCAGCTTTCTCATTTAATGGGATTCCAATATGGGATGGGATCCAGTTCAAGGTTATGTTGAGTCCTTTGCCTTTAGCGACTGCTCCAAGATACAAAATGGTGGTAATTATCTCCACGTTATCTTTCCACTGTTTTTGTCCTAGTATTTGAAGTGCAGCTTTTGAGTCTGTGTGTATGATGGCATTTTGAGTGTTTTGTGCAATCACATATGCGAATGCCTGTTGTATGGCAAACAGCTCAGTTTGGGTTGATGATACTAGTCCTCCTAGTCTCCAATATGCCTGTATGCTGGCCGTGCAAAGAGCAGCGCCAGCACTTTCATATTCTGTGTCCACCGATCCGTCTGTGACTGGAAGACACTTAGAAAAGGGCTTATAAAGGAACACAACGGAAAGATGTGAGGCGAAGGTGAAAACATACTTGTGTTCGTAAATGGCAAGGCATACTTGTGTTCGTAAACGGCAAAGCGGCATACTTGTGTTTGTAAAAGGCAAGGCATACTTGTGTTCATAAACGGCAAGACATACTTGTGTTCATAAACGGCAAGACATACTTGTGTTCATAAACGGCAAGACATACTTGTGTTCATAAACGGCAAGACATACTTGTGTTCATAAACGGCAAGACATACTTGTGTTCATAAACGGCAAGACATACTTGTGTTCATAAACGGCAAAACATACTTGTGTTCGTAAACGGCAAGACATACTTGTGTTCATAAACGGCAAAACCTACTTGTGTTCGAAAACGGCAAGACATACTTGTGTTCATAAACGGCAAGACATACTTGTGTTCATAAACGGCAAGACATAGTTGCTTGCTTTCGTTTTCAAGGAACTGTGCTGGTTACATATACTAAATGCTCCGAGAAAGAATGCAGTCACGATGCCTCGTCTAGCTATATCAACACTGGGAGTACAAGAGAGTGAGGTCAGCGGTGTTGGATGTCGCCATCATCAAGGAAGGGAGACGGGGAGGGCTTGAGGCAAACAACTGTATAGACAGAATTAGTCTGGCCAGGAATGCTTATATCTGTTGTAATGAACACAGTTATGAACACAGTTTCGCTCAAATTGAGATAAACATTTAACAAATTAAATTCATAAATGATTAATGTAACGGATTCAGATTGCACGCACATTCATCAAAAAGTACATTATTCACTCTCAAAATGTGCTAATAACAGTATAGCACGTAATCATATGTATATATATATATATATATATATATATATATATATATATATATATATATATATATATATATATATATAATATGATTATCTCAACGTCATTATATCTGATTATATATTAGATTACAATATATCATTATACAATCAGAACATCAAGTATATACTCTACAGATACTTAGATACTGTAATATATAAATACTTTTAAATTGGTTACCATTTTTCATTGCTAAGTGATTCTGAAGCTTGGTTTTTTTACACGCAAGTGTAACAAAAATATTACTTTCAAATGGAAAGGTGACATTATTGAAACAATCAATAAAATACACATTTTAATAGATTAAATATAACTTGAATGTCAAATAATTTGAGCAGGTTTTGAACTGTACAATATTGCCTGGCTAGCCTGGCTCAAGTTCTGAACAAATGGAATTGATACTAACAGGGTCAACAAGCCAACATCTTGTCACCCTTTGTTGCTGGTCAACTATTGTTGCTTGTCAGCAGTACATGTGAGAGTGATCCATCAAAATAATGTCAAGTATGCAGCTGTGGGTCTCCCTGCTGATTTGTTTTATTATATTCTGTATACCTTCTACACTCTTATATACACCAATCCTTTAGTTGTATTTTCTTACAATCTAGTCAGGTTACGTCAGGCTGCGAGCAGCCGCGTCCAACAGCCTGGTTGACCAGTCCAGCAACGAGGAGGCCTGGTCGACGACCGGGCCGCGAGGTCGCTGAGCCCCAGAATCACCTCAAGGTAACCTCAAGGTAGTCGATATTACTCTGGCCAACTTTGTATGGCAAGTGATAAGTGAATGCCTGAGAAAAGAGTTTATGGTGTTTGTGGAATAAGCACTGACAATGATATTGAACTTAGCGCTGATCTTGTTGTATTTTGAATGTTGCAGTAACGCGTGTTGACCGTTGCAGGGAGAATGAGTAATGAGGGATTGGAAACGGTGTTGACACAGCTGGGTATGGGTCCCTGGAACTATCTTTTCCTCATCACCTCCCTCATTGGTGAGTTTATAACTTATTGTAATTTAGCAAGACCAGCTGGGCCGTATTATCATGCATTTACGTGTCCATTTACGAAACTTGTACATCTTTCCTCGATCAGGTTATTATTCTTATAGACAACCACATAATTCATAACTTTTTAATTGAATCAAACTGAGCCGCTATGACTGATGAATGGTGTACAGGTTTCTTAACTGGACTCGAAAACGCTTGATGAAGCCTAAACCAAGATTTACATACCACTTACATGTCTACTTACGAGATAAGTATATCTTTTATCATTGCGTCTTAGTCGCTATGTACTTAATACCTTACAAGTTTCACAGCGCCTTGAGGTCGTCCATGACAATAATAACCTTGGATTGAGGTCAACCTCGTAGCACTTCGGAACCTGTAAACTGTTTAATAAATGTAAACTTTTTTCTGTATTAAATAATATACAATATAAAGATCATATTTACATCAATTTACGAGGGAAAATACTACATTTATATATATTTCATATAATTCTCAGCAAACCAATTTTCCATATACCGAGCATGAGCCGTAAGCCCCAAATGTTGTACTTGATCCTGCCTCGCAAGAACTTCAATATTCTGTCTAATGAGTAACCCTCCTGCCTGCCTATCCACACACAAAAAATGTAATCAGAAAGTAGCATAATTATTGTATTTTTAATTTTCTTGCATTTTATATCATTATGAAACATTAAAAACCTCATTGAATCCACTCTAATGCTTGGTCCACGTAAAGCTTTAAGAGTGCCTGTAATCCAGTTTACAAGAACAACTTTCTGCTTACAGAAATAATACATATGCATATTATTCTCAATTTCAGTATATTGGTCACACCTATTGTTGTCCTTAAAGCCCAACATTAACAACCTATCATTAGTAGGGAGGGTCTCGTGAATATAGCCATACAATAATTCACGTTGTTTTGGGGTAATAAATTTAACATGAAGGTTTACCCATATTACTTGCCAGTTAAAGAGTGGATATGCCTTCTTTACTCTAGGAACTATATGTGGGAGTAGAACACCATACACGTGTTTATTATTCAGCAAGTAAAGTAGTCTTGAAATTCCCGGCCAACTGTAGCCTATTACACAAGTCAGTATGCAACTGGTTTAACTTTTTGACACTCGAATTATTTGTTATTCTGTGTTAACCGTGCAAATGTATTCAAAGATTCATTTACCAATGCTGCTCAGTAATGAATTAATACATTTTGAATAATTTTTCAGTTGGAGAAACAGGTCTGTGATCCCAATTTATATTAAAGTCTTCAGCGCGGTTTTCAAAGCTCGTCTCTCCACTGGCTTTCTTCCTGGTAAAACAATGCTCACCCACTGCAGTCATAAGCTTAAGGCAGCTCACCTACTGCAGACATAAGCTTAAGGCAGCTCACCTACTGCAGACATAAGCTTAAGGCAGCTCACCCACTGCAGACATTAGCCTATGATAGCTAAGATATTTATAATTATTGTTTTCACATTTCACCATCAGTGCCGGGAACCATACCTGTGTTCCTGATCGGGTCAGAGTTCATCAACCCGGTGCCCCGCTACTTCTGTAATCTTCCCAACGACACTTATCACACCTACAATGGGTAAGTAGTGGGTAGACTACAATGGGTGAGTGGTGGGTAGACTCTTATACTTGGTGGGTAAATATCTGGGTGACTAAATTCACCCAGATGGTGAGTAATGGGTTGATCGATGCAGATGGTGGGTAATGGTTAAATTTATACATTTGGTGGATAATCGGTAGATTCACTTAGAAGGTAATTAATAGTGTCATGTAGTTATTAACGGATGGGTGAATAAGGCATTGAGTCAAACAGTTATGGTTCGAGTAGTGAAATTATCTGTGGCCTTACCCAATTTGCCCCAACAGTTAACTACTTCCTACAACTCAAATTGAGCTCATTCCAGGTAATTAGTGTTAGCGTAATTTATAAAATGTAGGAACCATACGGGTGTACATGTAGCGACCTTATGTGTATGTACATAGCAACCATGTATGGATATATGTATTAACAATACGTGTATGTATGTAGCAACCGTACATGTAATACCATAAATGTACACATGTATCACCACGCGTGCCAAGCCTCACCCAAAATTCGTTGTTCTGACACCTAGAAATTCTCTAAATAAAATTGCAAATCTTGACCCATCATCGAGAATTTATGAGAACTATGAATTTAGGCTACAGCTCTTAAGTCGGGCAGTGTTATGTGGTATTGTCGCAGCTTCTTGGTCAGCAATAGGGCGATCCCAGCTGGATTGCTTATGGGCTTCCGAAAGCAGTGGTTGGGGTGCTGGTCTTGCGAGAGAGACCCATTTGGTGGTGCTGTCTGTAAAGCTGGGATCATGTACCCCTGCCTGTTGAACTAGGTGCTCAAGTAGGATTTCCTTCACCAAGTTGTCAGGCGCCACTGAAGAGGACAGGAACGCTGGTACAGCAATTTGTGTTGCTGTGCGCACGCCGAGGCCCCTTCCCTAATACAGGAAGGAAGGCCTGTATCCACTGTGAGTCGCTGAGAGAAAGGTTGAGGGCTTTTTCTAGCATTGATTTCAGCAAGCTGTCGTACTCTTCTAATTTAATATTATTGAAAGATGGCGAACATCTAAGAAAGTAGGTCAGCCTGGGGAGGGACAAGCATCTGGTGATGAGGTAAAGTGCATCATGAGCATCGATGTCTTCAATCCTCTCGTTCATCCTCTTCAGGTCAGTGATCTTACCAACGACCTCGTCGATGGCATTCCCTCCAAGAGGAGCACCTACGAGTGTGCTGTCCTCGGGGTTGGTTATATGAATATCAGGCAAAACAATCTTGATTCGCTCTATTATGTGGTGGTTGGTGGAGATTATTTCGCACTTGGAAGAGTTCAGGGTGAGGCCTAGACTTGCTCCTTGCTCCTGAATTATCCTTATGTCATCCAAGAGTAAGTCTGGGGAGCCAGCTAGAGTACCATCGTCCAAAAAACAAATGTTGAGCTCACTGGACAGGTTATCGGCGACTTCCTTGATCATTAGGCAGAAAAGAAAAGGAGCAAGGGGTCACCCTGTTGGACACCTTCTTGTGATTCAATTTCATGTTCCCCAAAAAGCAGAGTTAGATTCTTGCTGTAGCATGAGTTTACAAACAGGTAGAGGGAAGGAAAAAGGCGATGAACCGCACTGAGTACTGCATCCCTTCTAACCAGATTGAAAGCATTTTTGAAGTCCAGTTTTACCAGGGCTTTTTCATCCGTAATGTTGGCAATGTTGGCTCTAGCTGCATGAGCCGCTGCCTCACACCCTTGGGGAATGCCAAACCCAAGCTGTTTTGGCTTCAGCATGTCTGCTGCTGCCTGGCTGACTGTTTGGCAACAGCCTTAGCGACGAGGCGCTGGAGTGAATTGCCCACATCTATTGGTCTGATTCCTCCATCCTTTTTCCTCAGGGCACAGAGTGAAGCGCCAAAAAAGAAAGGCCGTATGGTCTCTGGTATGCTGCCAGCTAGATATGTTGGAGAATCTAGTTAGTTCTACCAAGAGGCCCTGTGCAATGTCGCCCAGTGCAGGGTTGAGCATTTGTTTGATGTGGTTGGGTCTTAGTCCATTGAACCCGGTGGGAAGGATAAAGCTGCTTTATGCACCATGGATTCGAGCACACACAGGGGTTCTGCTCTGGTGACACCTACTAGGGGAACACTGTCATCACGTGGACCAGTGAGTGGGTGTTTTTCTCTCAGGGCTTGTGCTGTATCGGTGTGTGTGTGTGTGTGTGTGTGTATATGTATATATATATATATATATATATATATATATAATATATATATAATATATATATATATATATATATATATATACTTATAATTTTGTTTATTGTATATTTTAATGTGTTGTGAAACATTTGTCAATGTGATTTGTTAGTAAAGACTTCATAAGAAAGAAACACTGTACCAATTTGTATATTATGTGTGTGTTATGTACTTCAAATGAAGGAAATCATCCGGAATAAATGTGTGTGTGAAGGGCAGGTCGGAGTGTAAGATGGCGGTGAAGAACGACCAGGAGGCGGTCCGCCAGCTGGAGGAGACTGTCCCCTGCACCAGCTGGAGCTACGACACTTCTGTCTTTCACTCCACCGTCGCTATGGAGGCAAGTACACTACCTACCTTCTCCCTGGTAGTATTGCCAGCACCCACTACACGACGCCAGTAACCGCTACTTGACACTAGTAACCGCTACACGACGCCAGTAACCGCTACATGACACCAGTAACCGCTACACGACACCAGTAACCTCTACACGACACCAGTAACCGCTACACGACACCAGTAACCGCCACACGACGCCAGTAACCGCCACACGACGCCAGTAACCGCTACACGACGCCAGTAACCGCTACACGACGCCAGTAACCGCTACACGACGCCAGTAACCGCTACACGACGCCAGTAACCGCTACACGACGCCAGTAACCGCTACACGACACCAGTAACCGCTACACGACGCCAGTAACCGCTACACGACGCCAGTAACCGCTACACGACGCCAGTAACCGCTACACGACGCCAGTAACCGCTACACTACACCAGTAACCGCTACACGACGCCAGTAACCGCTACACGACGCCAGTAACCGCTACACGACGCCAGTAACCGCTACACTACACCAGTAACCGCTACACGACACCAGTAACCGCTACACGACACCAGTAACCGCTACTTGACACCAGTAACCGCTACACGACGCCAGTAACCGCTACTTGACACCAGTAACCGCTACACGACGCCAGTAACCGCTACTAATTGACACCAGTAACCGCTACACGACACCAGTAACCGCTACACGACGCCAGTAACCGCTACACGACGCCAGTAACCGCTACACGACGCCAGTAACAGCTACACGACGCCAGTATCCGCTACACGATGCCAGTAACCGCTACACGACACCAGTAACCGCTACACGACACCAGTAACCGCTACACGACGCCAGTAAACGCTACACGACGCCAATAACCGCTACACGACGCCAATAACCGCTACACGACGCCAGTACCCGATACACTACACCAGTAACCGCTACACGACGCCAGTAACCGCTACACGACGCCAGTAACCGCTACACGACACCAGTAACCGCTACACGACGCCAGTAACCGCTACACGACGCCAGTAACCGCTACACGACGCCAGTAACCGCTACACGACGCCAGTAACCGCTACACGACGCCAGTAACCGCTACACGACGCCAGTAACCGCTACACGACGCCAGTAACCGCTACACGACGCCAGTAACCGCTACACGACGCCAATAACCGCTACACGACGCCAGTAACCGCTATACGACGCCAGTAACCGCTACACTACACCAGTAACCGCTACACGACGCCAGTAACCGCTACACGACGCCAGTAACCGCTACACGACGCCAGTAACCGCTACACTACACCAGTAACCGCTACACGACGCCAGTAACCGCTACACGACGCCAGTAACCGCTACACGACGCCAGTAACCGCTACACTACACCAGTAACCGCTACACGACACCAGTAACCGCTACACGACACCAGTAACCGCTACTTGACACCAGTAACCGCTACACGACGCCAGTAACCGCTACTTGACACCAGTAACCGCTACACGACGCCAGTAACCGCTGCTAATTGACACCAGTAACCGCTACACGCCGCCAGTAACCGCTACACGCCGCCAGTAACCGCTACACGACGCCAGTAACCGCTACACGACGCCAGTAACAGCTACACGACGCCAGTATCCGCTACACGATGCCAGTAACCGCTACACGACACCAGTAACCGCTACACGACACCAGTAACCGCTACACGACGCCAGTAAACGCTACACGACGCCAATAACCGCTACACGACGCCAGTACCCGATACACGACGCCAGTAACCGCTACACGACGCCAGTAACCGCTACACTACACCAGTAACCGCTACACGACACCAGTAACCGCTACACGACACCAGTAACCGCTACACGACACTAGTAACCGCTACACGACACTAGTAACCGCTACACGACACCAGTAACCGCTACACTACACCAGTAACCGCTACATGACACCAGTAACCGCTACACGACACCAGTAACCGCTACACGACGCCAGTAACCGCTACACGACGCCAGTAACCGCTACACGACGCCAGTAACCGCTACACGACGCCAGTAACCGCTACACGACGCCAGTAACCGCTACACGACGCCAGTAACCGCTACACGACGCCAGTAACCGCTACACGACGCCAGTAACCGCTACACGACACCAGTAACCGCTACACGACGCCAGTAACCGCTACACGACACTACTAACCACTGCACGACATAGGCAACATCAATTCTAAATGGGGAAACTTTATCTCATTTTATATATGCAGAAAGTATTATACAGTTAAAGCTAGAAATATTTCATGTAACAAATATGGTTTACTATGATGTTAAGAACGACATTAGTCGTGAGGTAGCATTTAGATCTTGAGTTTCCTTAGAGGTTGCTGAAAAGTAAAGTTGATCAAGTTACTATAGCTGCTTTGTGATTTGTATATGTATAATGGTACCTTGATAATAACATAAGGTGTGTGTGTGTGTGTGTGTGTGTGTGTGTGTGTGTGTGTGTGTGTGTGTGTGTGTGTGTGTGTGTGTGTGTGTGTGTGTGTGTGTACAGTGGGACCTTGATAATAACATAAGGTGTTTGTGTGTGTGTTCAGTGGGACCTGGTATGCGAGAGGGCCTTCCTAGCACCACTCTTCCAGACCTTGTACACGGTCGGTTCCATCTTCGGCAGCCTCTTCTCCGCCACCGCTGCCCAAAGGTGAGTCGCTGCCCTTCCTCTCACTGCTTCTACCAGCAGATTACTCACCCCAGAAGAGACTGTCGCGTTTCTCTTGGCTAGAATTACATTTCATCTGTGTTAACGCACATTAATCACATTCTGTGGTCGAGTTCCCAGCTGTACTATATTTAAAAAGAACACATTTCGAACCCTGTCCTTGTAGGACAGCCGGAAATGTATGTATTATATGGATGCTCGTTAGCATTGTAAAAGCACTTGACTCGCCTGTGGTTGACTGCTTAACTCACTATACTATATGTAGTCTAATTGATCTCTAAGCCTGTCATTGGAGGACAGAAGAACATATTAATGTACTGGTTACCGTTGTAAATATTGGCCATGTCTGTGATTGAAAGTATGCTAAACAAAATTAGTTTTTTTCCTAATATATATCCCTTCCTGCTTTTTCCACACAGGTGTTTTTCATTGCCACTTCTCATTTTCCTAATTTTCTCTTGGGGTTTAAGAGTTGTCTACATTTCACACGTTTTGCAGATTATCTCTCATTTTCCACTGACCTGTGGCCATATAGAGACTTATCTTAAATGTTGTCTTGGCACGACTGCTGGAGTGGACGACAGGTAGTCAGGTAAACCATCTGAGACATATATCCACAAAGCATGTGCAATGTCGATAGCTCGTAACTATAAGTGGAAATGAGAAGAGGTAGTGAGACAGTTCTTGAACCTTTCCACTGATAACTCCATGTCTCTCCAAATAGGTGACTCGCCAAGTCTCGTTACTTGTTACTCTAAAAGATTCTTCGTATGATTAAATCTTCCTTTTCTGAACCTCAATATAGGTCACTCCCCCTTCTCTGCCTCCACCCACAAGTGATCCTCTGTCTCTTTGTTTGGTAGCAACAAATAAGATGGTTATAATCGTCCGCACCGTATCTATGACAGCGTTATTTCACACGTGACTGTTTATCGATAAGTAGGTAAATACCCGAGTGTCTTAACAGCATGTCGATGGTTGCCAGGTACGGCATCCGGTGGGCAGTGAGAGCAGGGTCGCTGGGCACTTTGATCGGCTTGGGGGTGCTCCTGACGACGCCCTGGTTCTATCTCCTTCTGGTGTCTCGCTTCTTTCTGGGGGTCTTCAATGTCTTCATGGTTGCCCCCTCCTTCATACTGGGTAAGTCATCTCGTGTCTTCCTTGCACGATAGCCTCTTGACACCAAGAAATGAGCGCAGGTTTCCTTGGGGTTTAATAACCCCCCCCCCATCCTACCCATAACCGTCGCCTTACGCAGGTTACTTGGGCAGTGTTATTCCTGATAAAACTGTTCACTGTATTCCCCCTTGTAAACATGTGTAAAGTTCCTATACATTATACACCCATCAGTATAAAACAAAGCTATAACACTGAAAGTATGAGATGCATAACACTAAAAGCTATTGACAGTCATCTTCAAAATCTCAAACCAACTGAATCCTATGCCTTTACTGAAGGCTCTGTGCAATTAATAAAAAATGAAAAAGGGGGGAACATGGCAGAAATCAGCAATTGTATAAGTTGTTGAACAAACAGTATTGTTTAAAATAGCAAGACATGGGTTGACATTTAGGGGATAAGATAGGTTACACGGAGTTAATTATGTAGTACTTAGTTTTACTCTTAAACTGGTTGAGAGAGGTACAGCCTTCGACATGATTAGGGAGGTCATTCCACATTCTGGGTCTCTTAATTTGTAGAGCATTTCTAGATTGGTTATGTCGAACTCTTGGAATATCAAATAGGTATTTGTTTCTGTTGTGATATCCATGGGTTCTATTACAACCTTCTAGGAAGCTTCAAAGGTCAGGATTGACATTACAGTTCAGAGTTTTAAATATATATATATATATTTACATGAGTACACATGAGAGGATGTGCAGTGACTTAATATCTAACATATTCAAAGATTTGAGTAAGGGTACCGAGTGCTGTCTTCATGGGCCAGAGCTAGATATTGTTCTAATAGCAGCTTTGTGTTGAGTAATTAGAGGACGTAAATGATTTTGGGTAGTAGAACCCCAAGCACAAATACCATAATTGAGATAAGGATAGATGAAAGAGTAATAGAGCGTCACCAGGGCAGGGCGAGGTACATAATATCTGATCTTAGAAAGAATGCCAACAGTTTTAGAAACTTTTTTTGATATATTTAGAATGTGTCCCTAGAAATTCAGCTTGCTATCGATAAGAACACCAAGGAATTTGCCATCTACTTTGTTACTAATTTGGATATTGTTTATTTTTAGAGTAATTTGGTTTGAGGATTTATTTCCAAACAAAATGTAGAAAGTTTTATCAATGTTAAGGGCGAGTTTGTTGGCAGTTAGCCAAAGATGGACTTTATTTAGTTCAGTATTCACTGTGACATTTAGAGCAAGAGAGTCAGGACTGGAGAAAATGAAGGTTGTATCATCAGCAAATAGAATTAGTTTGAGATTTTGGGAGGCATTTGGAAGGTCATTAATGTAGATAAGAAAGAGGAGAGGGCCAAGTATGCTGTCCTGAGGAACACCAATGTTGATTGTTGATGGGTAGGGTGGGAGAAATTGAATTATTCACAGAAACATACTGGAGTCTGTCAGTAAGGTAAGACTGAAGGTATTGGAGGGAGTACTCTAACTCCATAATGATGTAATTTAAGAAGAAGGTTTTGGTGGTTGACAGCGTCAAAAGCTTTACGTAGGTCAACAAATAACTCAACAGGGAACTCATTTTTATCAAGAGCTGCATGTATCAAGTTAATCATACTAATAAGTGCATCGTTAGTGCTTTTTTGGGTCTGAAGCCATATTGGCAAGAGCTAAGATATTGTGTTTGGCTACATAAGAGTAAAGCTGCTTGTAGATTAGTTTTTCAAATATTTTTGACAAGTTTGGCAGAATTGATATAGGTCTGAAGTTGTTGACATCAGTGAGATCACCACATATATGGACTGGGGTTATTCTCGTTTTTTTTTAGAATATCTGTAAAGGTTTGGAGTTCAAGTGACTTGTTGCAGAGCAATACAATAGCATGAGCTAAAAATCTGGAGGTAAATTAGAGCTGGTATCTCAGCAAGGGCATTCGACTTTGGTTTAAGGGAGAGGATTATCTCGTTAACATTAGTGGAATTAGCAGGCGTTTACAGTTCAGACATTTTGTCTTGTGTATGATCCTCTGTCCTGTGTGACAGTGAAATACGAGCATCATCCTCACTCTAGTAATACCTAATTGAATTACTTAGATTAGCCAAGATTTTAATTAATTTTGCCAATAGAGATATGATTAATAAGTGTGGCTCCAGCCCGTCCTCTCGCGTTGCCACAAAAGACAGAAAATGGTGTACTAAAATGCTCGAACCTAACTCAACCTAAGTTAAGCTATCGACAACGCATAGAAGAAGGGGGTAGAAATAGCTTAAGCTACTCTCACCCTTTGAGATGTATTTCTTTCTTGTCTCAATAAACATACTTGAACTTTAACTTGAATTGAACGCATAGAAAATGTGAATGTTTTTGAGCCGCTGAGATTTATAGTACCCCTTTATTTGTCCGTTGGCGAGTTTGACGTTAAAACAGTGTATCATTCGAGAGGACAGGTTGACCAACGAATACACTAAATCTAGTCCTAGTGTTTGTTATCAAGACAGAGCGGGGAACGTAGTATTGGAGTCTATAGATGCTGTGTATTGCATACACAGAATCTTGTGAGCGGCGGGTGTGACCCGGCTCTGAAATTGAAATAAGTTTATTGAGGTAAAATACACACAAAGGGATGAGGTAGCTCAAGCTATTCTCACCTCGTTCCCCGCCTCTGGGGTGACTATTGTGTGTGTGTGTGTGTACCCCTGGCAGCTATGGAGGTGTGTGTGCCACGCCTGCGACCTACCGTGGGGGTGATGCTGGCGCTACCGTACGCCATCATGATGATCGTCCTCACCCTCCTTGCCTACGCCATCAGGGACTGGCGCACCCTACACCTCGCCGCCGCCTTCCCCTGCTTTCTCCTCATTCCGTTCATACTGTAAGTCGTTCTCTGTCTTTCAGGAACAGTTGGTGCGTGGGTTTATTCCTCTTGGTCATAAGCATGATTATGAATTCATAATCCGTAAATTGTAAACGATTTTGCTCGTGGCCTATTGTACCACCAACAGTGTAACTATTTCATTGAATCTGGTATATTGGACGACATCCTAACAATTTATTATAAATTTGATTCCTCATTAACGCTAGGAATCTTTAACCCTTTCACTGCTGGAGGCGAACATGATAGCCCCACGAATAAAAAGTATACGACGCGATAGGCGACTTGGTTTCCTTACGTGTTGGAGGTTATGTTCTACCTGGCTCTCTGTTCTATAACACGCTTTGACCTGGTAAATGCTGCTAACTGTTGGCATCAGAATGTGGCCTCACAATAACTAAGTAATAATATCTCCTCACTCGCATCTATCTATACTGTTTCTTTAACAATAATAACAAACTATATTATGTTTGTATATTGCAAAATGTTGTGTATAAGATATATATCAAATTAGGCATATTGAAATCAATTTGCAAATTTGAAGATATTTTGATACATTTGAAGAGTGTATGTAATTTTTTTCTTTCTCACGACTCATTCAGCATTTTGAATTGTATAATGATTAATGGTAAATAAGGATGGACAATTCATCCTATTATAAGTGTTAATTATGAGGAGAAAGCGCAAAGTCAGTATGACTATATGACAACTGGTTCTTAGACTGTTAAAGAATGGTTCCGCTAGTCGATGGTCGCTAAGCTTAACAGACTTTCTAATTCCCCAACAACATTTGTCCAACTTGCTAGGTTAGGAGAGGCATCATTAGAAAAGAACCCAAACGCTTCTGTCCTGAAACGGGAATTGAACCAGGGACCTTAAAATTATGACTCGACTGCGCTTATCACTGTTCCAAGGGACCCATTTCCATCTATGTCCTCTTGCCTTACTTCCTCTCAATTTAAAGAAGCTGTCCTTGTCCACATGTATTCCCCTGAGTATCTTGTATGTTGTGATCATATTACCTCTGTTCATTTTCTTCTCTAATAATTGTGAGACTGTGCTCTCTCGATCTGTTCACATAGCTTAATCCTCTTAGCTCTGGTACTAATCTTGTTGCAAACCTCTTACTTTTTCAATTTTTGTTTTTTGATTCACAATATGGGGTCCCAGGCCGACGCTACATATTCTAGTATTTGTATAATGTTGGCTATGTAGAATGCCTTTAAAGCCATGTTTGCCAACATCTCATATGCTGCTGATGTTACCCTGTTCACGTGTGCTTCCGTTGTTAGCGTTGGAACTATATCCACTTCCAAATATTTTTGTTTTTGAGTCGTGTAGTTGCTTCCTTCGTAGTTTAGATTCCTTTTAATCTACTTTTCCAGATTCCTTCTTATCTCCTTTTTCATCTTAACTACCGTACACCTGTTAGGATTGGATTCTAGTAACTACTTATTTGCCTACTCAAGGTATTCCTGCAACTTTCTGAAGTTTCGGTTGGATTTAAACAATCTTTGTTATCTTTGCATCTTATGTGTGCGTGTGTCTTTACTGTTTGTGCCTGCAGAATTGAGCAGGCTCTTGTACCCCACCTTTCTAACCAGTCTATTTTAAGTGCCTTAACTACCTCAACTATCACCCTTAACAACACCGGAACAGGTTTGGTGTGATATCAACCCCCAGATCTTTCTCTCTATATGACTCTTGCAGGATTTCACCTCCCAGATGGTACCTTGTGTTCGGCCTCCTGCTCCCTGCACCTAATTTCATTACTTTACACTTTCCTGAATTAAACCTCAATAGCCATTTTCTAGAGTATCTAAACCCATTCCTCCAGTTTGTCCAGGTAATCTGTAGTTTCTGTCTATCTTCATCTGTCTTGATTCATCTCATCATTTTTGCATCATCAGCAAACATTGAGAGGAATGAGTCTATACCCACTGGAAGATCGTTTACATATATTAGAAACAGAATGGGTCCAAGTACGGAGCCCTGTGGGACTCCGCTGGTGTCATCTCGCTACTCTGTTGTCTCCCCCCCTCACAGTTATTTGCTGTTTCCTGTTGATTGTTTGATGTAGATTAAGCCGCCCAAGAGGTGGCACGGGCATGAGTAGCCCGTAATGTTTCCTGTTGCTTAGATACTCCCTTTATATTGAAGCATCTTACCTTTTATTCCTACCTGTTTCTCCAACTTTTGTAAGAGCCTCTTATATCGTACTGTGTCAAAGGATTTCTGACACAAACACACACAGTCTCTGTGTGTGTGTGTGTGTGTGTGTGTGTGTGTGTGTGTGTGTGTGTGTGTGGTAATAATAATAATAATAATAATAATAATAATAATAATAATAATAATAATAATAATAATAATAATAATAATATCATCAGCGTGGTGGACGNGGTTGCTTAGACTGCTGCGTGTGATAGATGCCTCCAGTTTGGATGTTTCTACTATCGCTTCTTTGCCGTTTAGTTCATTCACCATAGTATTTGTGTTGAATAACTAGATGTATTTTACAAGCACATGGATTAAATATATTACTAGCTATAAGTATAATGTATTTTTCGGCCTACAATGAATGTATGTATCATGAATCTATATGTATGAATAAGAATGTATCTAATGAAAGCCAATTGGCTCATGAGGCAGGTCTTCGTAAATGGATGTCATGTATGAATCAGTAGGCCTGCAGTTCTTATTGATTCATTGGTTCATTCATTGATACGTATCAATGAATGAATGAAACGTATGTAGTAATGAATGTATGCATTGAATAGGCCTTCTGCAGTTCCTTTATTATTTTACCTGTAATAGATAAAGGAAATATACGTGAGTGTAAATTGTGTAGAATAAAATTATACACAGCAATTCTACAATTATCCTGCAACTTCTAGTATTAACAAAATGTAATACACTGTGTTTCATAGAAGTTGCAGTGCAACAAGTTTGCTACTATCATTATAAAGTGTGCAGATAAATTGCATTGTTATGTACTTGGCTGTTCTATCATGCATTCGGAGACCAATATGGGAAGGAATCGACAGGAGACAAACTCTAACTCCATCATTGATTATTTCATTATATATCTGTGTCTAGCTTTAGACACAAGCATGTCACAATTATGCCTTGGGAAGCTGAGTGCAGTCAAGGATGACAAGGAGTCACTTACAGTTAACGTGTCAACTTTAGAGGCATATACGCGATTGAGTGCAAGGATTAAGGCATTGTACTTTGCTTCTTGTCGAAGCAAGGCTTGTTCTTTAATCAGCTTCTTGAGTGGGGATGAGGGAACAGTAATTTGGAATCGGGTGATCTCCCACGGAACAGGAAAGTGTCGTTGTGTCTCTTGGAAGAGGTGATGAATATTATACATTCTGAGCACAATGGCGGTTCTGGTAATGCATTTGGAGGGATGCTGGCCTTAAAGAAATTAGACTTGGAGGGCTTTTGTGCAAGGGTTAAGGTGGGTTAGCCTAGGTATCTTGATACCAATTAAAACATTAATTTCAATGATACGATCACCTAAACATGGAATATTCAATTCCTTCCTCGTGTTTAGTAATTAGTTGTACGGGGACATACGCGGATAATCATCATGGCTTCGTTTTGCATTTTTCCCGCCCCTACCCCCAAGCATTTTCTCAGGAACTAAAGCAAGCATGGGTGCAGCATAATCAATCAGAGATCTAATATATGAGAGATACGTCATTTTGACAATTCTCACATTTGCGCCATAGCTAGGACGGTAGCCTACCACAGCTTTAAGAGAACCGAGCCTCTACATTGAAGGCCCAGTCTGGCTGCAACATTGCGGTACAGTGGAACCTCATGGCCAAGGTATTTGTATCTGGTTACATAGTCGAACAGAGAGCTATCGTGCAGCTGCATCTTGCGAACAGCTCCACCCCGTTCGGGTGGGCGTCGGTTCAGGATCTTTGTTTTCTCTACTGAGATGACTAAGCTTAGTTCCTGACATGTGATCAATACAGAGTTCAGAACATTTTGGGTGTTGATATACCCATTGGTATGGATCAGTATATCATCCGCATAGCTAATGATGTGTTCGCTGGGCCTCCTAGTTACTGAGTTTAGGAGTGCATTGATTAACACATTGAACAGAGTAGGACCGATGACACCTGACATTATAATTATAAGGTATGAAGGATAGATGAAATTTTTAATGTAATAATCTTCGTTGAGGTCTGATAAAGACCTTTTGTGCCCGCTGCAATCTTATTTGCGCTACCGCTCACGGGATGAGTATGGGATGCACAATAAACTAGCCGCCTCTGGCGGCAACAGTCAGTAAATTCCCTGTGGAATGCCAAGTTCAAAATCTCTCGTTACATTCCTATGCCCTTGGGACAGTACAGATGACTTCCTGTTGGATGGATAGCCTCTTATCCACAGTAGTAGCCATCCTCCAACATTCATTTTAGCAAGTTCGCTCAGAATGACGTGTCGTTAGCAATATCAAATGCTGACTTAAGATCTAGGAAAGTGGTATATGACCTATGAGTATGCAGAGTGAAGGCGGCGGCAATACAGTGATGGACACTTTCCATGCGTGAAGGAGAATATCTGTAGAGACAACAAGTTACTAATTCTGTAAAGGAGACGATTTAGAACCATCCTCTGAAAACACTTACACAGCTAGTGAGGGAGATTGGGCGAAAAGTATTCTGCTAGTTAGGTTTAGGAATGCGAATAATAAGGCTGTTGGTCCACGACTTTGGAAGCTCCCCAGTTACATAGCTCATTATATAATTCAAAGAAAGGATTTCCTAGCACTAGCAGAACCATACGCAATATGCCGTAAGTAACGCCATCCTCTCCGGGAGATGTAGCTCTTCCTTTATGTAGAACAGAGTTTAGTTCGTATTCAGTAAACACCCAGCAAAGTCAACCGAAGTGCTTCAGTATCAGGGTGTTAGGATCTACGTGGGGAACTCTGCCCTCGATATCTTTAACCTGTATGTTCCTAGTGATAAGTTTAATTATACTGACGTTCCTATCTGTATTCAGATTGAGCCTACCATCATTATAGGTGATTATAACGTTAGGCATAGCAATATTGGTAATTTGCAGTTCAGTAATCGTAACGGCAACTAACTGATGTCACTATTAGGTAGTCACGATGATGCACAGATTGTAGGTGACCTTGTACCGACGCATATCTACGGAGCCATTCTTGATCAATGTCTCTGTGTCAACATCTCCCACACCGTGTGCGTCTCGTCAATAGTGCCAGATACGGCGTCTGATCATCTGCCCATATTACCCTGATTCAAAAGAGACCGAAAATATTCAAGGGAGAGATATGATAAAGAGATAAGTTAGAAGGGGGGGGGGAGACCCGGGTCTATCCGGGTGCGCCTTCTATATATGTATTCACCTAGTTGTGTTTGATGGGGGTTGAGCTCTGGCTCTTTGGGCCCGCCTCTCAACTGTCAATCAACTGATTTGTTTTCTCCGCGCACATCCACACACCCAGGAAGCAGCCCATAACAGCTGTCTAACTCCCAGGTACCTATTTACTGCTAGGTGAACACGGGCATCAGGTGAACGAAACTCTGCCTATTTGTTTCCACCTCCGCCGGGGATCGATCCCCGGACCCTAGGACCACGAATCCCGAGCGCAGTCCACTCAGCTGTTAGGCCCCCTTGTGTATGGAAATGTCTGTCTGTTAGAGGTTGGAGGGGGGGGGAAGAAGGGGGGAATAGGGCAAATGAGAGGTGGGAGAGCAATGGGAAAGGGGGAAGTGGGGAGTGAAACTGGGGAAGCAGGGGAAAGGGGAATGTGGGGAGAAGGGAACTATCAGGAGAGAGCGCCAAGCCATTATGACTATATAGCACTTGGAAGGGGTCAGGATAAGGATTTGGGAATGGACGAGGAGGTAAGGAATGGTACCCAACCACTTGAACGGTCGGGGATTGAACGCCGACCTGCATGAAGCGAGACCGTCGCTCTACCGTCCAGCCCAAGTGGTTGGGTGAGAGGGAAACAAAGAGGAGTGGAATAGGGGATGGAGGGGGGATAGAGACAGACTATCCCGAGCACCACCGGGTACTCCCTTCTAGTCATTTATAATTGTTTTATTGATGCATTTTCCTGGGTGGTGGTGCAACCCGTCCTCTTAAAAATAACGTCACTTTTGGCTCGTATGCGCGATATGGCCAAATTTCGACGTAATTTGAAATGAAATCGACTCACAAAAGTGACGTTCTGTTCCGTTTTCTATTTGAGTCGTCCGGCGTACGCGCAGAGGTTATGAGAGGACACTTTAAATTAACGTTTTTCATAACGTTTTGAAACTTTATGAGAATTTCCTGCCCACCTAACCTATCAGAGGACCCTTAACTTACTGTTGTTGAAAAAAAAATCCCAAATTTATTTTCAATTTTTTTTCATTTTAAAATTACGTCCAAATTCGGCCATACGGGCAAACGGCCAAATGCGACGTTCTTTTTAAGAGGACAGGTTGACCGGTGGGGGAGGGTGGCGGAGTCAGTACGCTGGCAGCGAGTACTGGTGTTCGCGCCAAGGTGAGAGGCTACTCCAGTAATTATTGACAACGTGTTGCTTTGTAAGCTTATCAAATCTAATGCTACATAATCTCCCCGGCTTGGCGTCTTATTTTGATAATTATTTGTCAAATCTGGAAGACACTTAGAATAGGGCTTATAAAGGAACACAACGGAAAGATGTGAGGCGAAGGTGAAGACATACTTGTGTTCGTAAACGGCAAGACATACTTGTGTTCGTAAACGGCAAGACATACTTGTGTTCGTAAACGGCAAGACATACTTGTGTTCGTAAACGGCAAGACATACTTGTGTTCATAAACGGCAAGACATACTTGTGTTCATAAACGGCAAGACATACTTGTGTTCATAAACGGCAAGATATACTTGTGTTCATAAACGGCAAGACATACTTGTGTTTATAAACGGCAAGACATACTTGTGTTCATAAACGGCAAGACATACTTGTGTTCGTAAACGGCAAGACATACTTGTGTTCGTAAACGGCAAGACATACTTGTGTTCATAAACGGCAAGACATACTTGTGTTCATAAACGGCAAGATATACTTGTGTTCATAAACGGCAAGACATACTTGTGTTTATAAACGGCAAGACATACTTGTGTTCATAAACGGCAAGACATACTTGTGTTCGTAAACGGCAAGACATACTTGTGTTCGTAAACGGCAAGACATACTTGTGTTCGTAAACGGCAAGACATACTTGTGTTCGTAAACGGCAAGGCATACTTGTGTTCGTAAAAGGCAAAGCGGCATACTTGTGTTCGTAAAAGGCAAGGCATACTTGTGTTCATAAACGGCAAGACATACTTATGTTCATAAACGGCAAGACATACTTGTGTTCGTAAAAGGCAAAGCGGCATACTTGTGTTCGTAAAAGGCAAGGCATACTTGTGTTCATAAACGGCAAGACATACTTGTGTTCATAAACGGCAAGACATACTTGTGTTCACAAACGGCAAGACATACTTGTGTTCATAAACGGCAAGACATACTTGTGTTCATAAACGGCAAGACATACTTGTGTTCATAAACGGCAAGACATACTTATGTTCATAAACGGCAAGACATACTTGTGTTCGTAAAAGGCAAAGCGGCATACTTGTGTTCGTAAAAGGCAAGGCATACTTGTGTTCATAAAAGGCAAGGCATACTTGTGTTCATAAACGGCAAGACATACTTGTGTTCGTAAAAGGCAAAGCGGCATACTTGTGTTCGTAAAAGGCAAGGCATACTTGTGTTCGTAAAAGGCAAGGCATACTTGTGTTCATAAACGGCAAGACATACTTGTGTTCATAAACGGCAAGACATACTTGTGTTCATAAACGGCAAGACATACTTATGTTCATAAACGGCAAGACATACTTGTGTTCATAAACGGCAAAACATACTTGTGTTCGTAAACGGCAAGACATACTTGTGTTCATAAACGGCAAAACATACTTGTGTTCGTAAACGGCAAGACATACTTGTGTTCATAAACGGCAAGACATACTTGTGTTCATAAACGGCAAGACATAGTTGCTTGCTTTCGTTTTCAAGGAACTGTGTTGGTTACATATACTAAATGCTCCGAGAAAGAATGCAGTCACGATGCCTCGTCTAGCTATATCAACACTGGGAGTACAAGAGAGTGAGGTCAGCGGTGTTGGATGTCGCCATCATCAAGGAAGGGAGACGGGGAGGGCTTGAGGCAAACAACTGTATAGACAGAATTAGTCTGGCCAGGAATGCTTATATCTGTTGTAATGAACAGAGTTATGAACACAGTCTCGCTCAAATTGAGATAAACATTAATAAATTAAATTCATAAATGATTAATGTAATGGATTCAGATTGCATGCACATTCATCAAAAAGTACATTATTCACTCTCATGTGCTAATAACAGTATAGCACGTAATCATATATATATATAATATGATT
>WNGS01000411.1:15492475-15521197 GCA_020271785.1 Procambarus virginalis
GTGAAAAGTTCTTGTTATCCAACCTGTCATTTTCTTGCAGTTGACGGCTACTTTATTGTGTTCTTTAAAGGTAAGGTCTTCCGACATGAGTACACCCAGATCCTTTACATTGCCTTTTCGTTCTATGTTATGATTGCCTGAGTTTTGTACGTGGTTTCCGTTTTTATATTTTCATTTTTCCATAGCGCATGAGCTGGAACTTGTCTTCGTTAAACACCATATTATTTTCTGTAGCCCATAGAAAGACCTGATCTACATCTGACTGGAGGTTCGCCGTGTCCTCTATGTTGCCTACTCTCATGAAGATCCTAGTGTCATCTGCAAAGGATGATAAAAAAAAAAAATGTTAAAAAATGGTGACAAGAATTTGTAGTGGGTTTTATTTTAATTTTTTTTATAACACGGGCAAAGATAAGGTGTTTTACTTATTAGAAATCTAGTAGAGTACAGGTATTTCAAATTTATATTCTTTATTGCTGCATTTTGACTTTCAATAGGGGTTAACCATAAAGTGTTTAAAGAAGTTTTTTTTTCTAATGATAAGTTCATTACAGATTATCTGAACGCAACTGTATTGAAATAATCAACAAATTAGTGGAACTTAATTTGCTAGATATCTACCACACTAATGATGGCAAGGAATATATTACTCCAGCTCAGCTCACCAAGGAGATTCAAGATGAAATTTTCCTTCATGGAGGTAAGTTCGTGATTGATTTTTTGCTTTAGTGTGTGAACTAAATATATGAAACTCGTCAAAGATGATAGGACATTAACTTTATTGCTTGAAATGACCATTTCTCACTGATGGGGCTACATTTTGCCAGAAGTATCCCAGTGACCCACACCAGCATAAACTTGCCTGGAAACTTATTTTTTTTATCGCCTACCAATCCTTCTGACATTTATTCTTATAATAAACACATTTAAAACCCAAAACAGAAAGTCATATTGAAATGCAGACCATGATTTCTCCCCTAAAATCTGCACTTTTGTTCTTGCCATCCATTTCTTTACTTCATATAGCATTTGACATACTGTAAAGCACTTAAAAACAAAGCACAGTTCTTGCAGAACTGGATTATTATTATTACAGAGAAATCACACTAACGTCATGTGTTTCATCACGTTAGTGTGATTTCTCTGTGTATTTCAAAGGAGTGTCAGAGGTGAACATTCCTAGATGACAGAAGCAGAGTGCATGGACGAGGGGGGTTGGGGGGAATTGTGTGAGATACCCTGGTTTGGCTTCAGTGGAATCCTTGGGAACCCTTGAGGGTTCAGTAGAACCCGAGGTTGCAGTCCTTTTAACCATGTCGTGGCCTAATTGTCTAGGGTGTGTGCCTGGGAGTACCCAGTGCATAGGTTGGAATCCTCATCACGGTTCCTACAGATTTTCTCATTATTATTATTATTATCATCATTATAATCATTATCATCATCACAGTACTATTGTTAGTGCATAACGAAATGATTCGTCAGACACAAATAATTGACCAATACCTAATTTACCAAAGATATACAAATAGATAAAATAGTATATTGTATAAGCAACTATGTTCATACCTGACTATGTTGAATATTGTATACTAATTGCCTGCCAGTATGGCTGGAAATCCTAATGAAGTACAAACGACAACATAATTAAACTGCTTGATTTAATCTACTGAGTGCTTAACAAGAAGGAATACCCAATGATTTCATTATTGGGTTGAAAAACTTTTCGATGTGGTACCCATTGGTCAAAACAACCTTCCACTCAAATTTCAACACTTAATGTTTAAAAGTGTTTTAATGTTAAAATAATAACAGTAATCTGAATTTTCATTTCTGTAGAAAAATGAAATAAATCACTACTTTTGCTTGTCTTCTAGTAGAAAATCATTTTACAAGCAACACTTAGTGGGCCAGCCAGAGGCTTAGGGCCCGCACAGGAATATCCCTGCAAAAAAAAAAAAAAATTAATGTGGTACATATTGTAGTGAATTTGTATGAATATTTTTCACTGTACATGCATTTGTTTGTTTTTTCAGGGCGGGTGAACTTGGTAGATCTGGTGGATGTGTTATCAGTTGACCATAGTGTAATAGAAAAACGAGCATCAATTTTAGCTCACTCTGACTCCAGCATATGCTTTGTCCTTGGCCAACTGATTACACATGATTACCTCGATGTCATCGCAGAGGAGATCAATGAGAAGCTCCAACAAGAAGGTTCAACAACAATAGCAGACCTTGTCAAGCAATATGAATTGCCTGGAGACTTTATGTTGGAGGTGGGAACTTTTTTTTTCATAAGTTATCGTATAGCAAAGCATATTTATAGTACAGTAGTTGATTGAACATTATCAACAAAGTCTTTAGAATGATCATTTGTTTTTTTACTTTGAAAGGTTAAGATTAGTGCTGTTGCTTTTTTTAAATTATTTATTAGATACAAATAAATTAGCATTTCATATACTGCAATTAAATAAATGAATGAATGTGTGTATGTGTGGTTCCCTTAATTTGCATAAATGGATCAGGGTGTAGGGTAATGAATCGGGGAACAGAAGAGGGAAAGATTGGTGAGAAAACAAGAGGGAGAGTGGCCAAGTGTAGAAAATCCAACATGGCCAGCAGGCAGGCACTTTCAGCCAGCTGGTAGTCTATCACCGCAGCTGCAGGAATGGAGCGATTACAAAGCAGCAGAAGAATAACCAATATCATCTTGCAGCTGCTCAGAGAACAAGAGAACCTCAACCAAACAGGTGTGAGCCATTTTATCACTGCAATCAATGCTGAATTAAATTGGGCTTTTGGATGCCATCCTTGTGTAGAAGGGCAAGAACAAACGGCATTTTTGACTGTTGCAAAGGTAAAGCTCCTAAGACAGGCCTGGAAAAACTGGAGCAGCTTCCTTTCTAAGTGTCGATGTATAACAAAGAAGTTGCAAGTTGTCCAAGGAAAATGAGTATGTCTGTCAGCCAGAATGAAACTGGGATCTCATACTACAGCAGGAAGCATTAGGGTCCACTTCAGATGCATGGTCTTGGTTCCACAACAGAAACTGAAGCAAATCCCATCAGGCCAAACCCAGGAGTAGGTGAAACTTACAAAACTTCCAGGTGGGGGGTATTCGGGACCTTGAAATGTACCCATGAGATAGCAGAGGTGGTGTACTGCATATACCTGTACTGGGATGGTGGGTATAAGAAAATATCTGAATTTACCCGAGGGCCACCATCTCTTTAGTGGCCTCAACAAAAAAAAAAAATCCTCTGGGTTAGTAACCAAACACCAATGGGGGTCTCAAATGGCATCCAAGGATCCCTCCTCCCAAATTCCAAACTCTCTCCTGCCACAGGACGAGGACTGGGAATGGTGCCTACATCCCCCTCTAGAGCTCTGACACTGAAGAAGGAAACGATTGGGCATCAATAAGGGAAGCCCTCGTACCAAGGAAAGGCAAATCTTCAGGCACATCCCAAAGAAACAACAAAGTTGAGGAAGGAATAGTAGGCTTTACAGTTTGTCAAATTCCCAGAGGGAAGCAGCCCCCTGAAGACACTTCCGCCAACACCAGACACTTTGATGCCAAGATAAGATGCTCGAAATCCCATAAAACAGTGGGGGGGGGATTAGCAGGGATGCCACCCACTGCATTGCTACAGTGGGGGTGGCAGCAGTGCATGAGAAGGATGAGTTAGTGATGTGTTAAGAAAGGATAGTTGTCAATTATATTCAGCTAGATATTTACATTGTACACTATCCCTGGGATATTTCCAGTACGGTATGTCTCTCTTGATAAGTTTTTAATGTTCATGACAATTAAAAAATTAGGGCAAAGGACTACACAGTTTGATGCAGTATGTTTGCTCTTGGTGTTTGTTAGAATCTGTGATGTTTGAGATAGTTTTTCATAGCTTTTGCATAGTACTGTATTACCATTTTGTTTCATTCAAGTCTTGTTTCCAATACATTTTTCAAAGCAATAATGATTATTGGGGGGGGGGGAAGGACCAGTTTGTCTGTAATACAGTAGTTTGTCAACAGGTTGTTGTGGAGCGTCTAGGCACCATTATCCATGGCCAGCAAGACACCCACGATCGGACTGTGATATTTACCGATGCCTTTGTGGCAAGACACAAAGCTCACGTCAGAGGTGTCTTGTGTGCCATCACACGCCCTACACAGGTGTCTGTTATCATTATGCAACATGGTTTCCAGCAAAGACTATTCTTCAGTAAGTAGCACTGCACAGTATAGTATATATTTTAATAAATTTTTGTATACAAAATATATTACAAATACAGTATAGTTAAAATAATAACTTAATTGCTCAAATGTTGAGTTTCACATAATCCTCGATACCCCATTTCCTACTTTCATGAGATGGAGGGGGCGTCATCCCAGTGAAAATAGTGTAGCAATATTTTTTCTTAGGTTATTTTAAAGACCCTGTACATGTACAAAGGGCATGCACAAGTTGGATGATAAGACTGCAAATTGAGAGAAAATGGAACAAAAAGCTATCAATGAAAGCTAGAAATGGAATAGTCTAATAAATGTATGGAAATTCTTGTATACTGTATGGGTTGTCAGCCTGTGGAATGCACTGGAAGAGGTTGTTGGCTACTTCCATCCACTTCTTTAATTTTGGCCAGATACAAAAAAAAAATTGAACATCAGGTATGTTAAATTAAACACATCAGGTATAAGTCTGTTAGTAGGGAAACAGACCTAGATTCCACTTCCATGTTAGTCACTGGTAGGTAAAAGCCACCACCACATCCACGTACACCTTGTGTAGGCCCCCTCATTCCTATCCTTACAGTAGCCTGTGTTTATTAGACCAGTTTAAACTTGTATCCTTAGTCATTATTTGGTAGTTGGAAAGTATTGCATCCCCAGTCCTCGTTGTGCCACTCTTGTTATCTCAAGATATTCCATCCCAACAATATCTCTTGATTGGCTATGACGACAACATGTCTAGTTTATACTGAAGACAATATTTGTGCATGTAGTTTTTCAGTGTACTTGTATTTTAATCGTTGTTAGTGACAGTATTTAATAGTTGATATAATACAGCATTTATATTTACAAAATTTGGCAATCAAAATAACAAGGTTCATCAGGTTCAGGTATCTAAGATTCATGTGAATTAAATCAAGTTTTAGCTAATTGGTGTAATTTTTATGTAAAATTAATATCTGCTTGTTTTGCCCAATATTTGTATTTTTTTTTACTGCAGATGTTGCTGAAAAATTAATTGCGACTGGACGGGTACCTGGTGTTCTAACGGGAAACCGACAAATTCACAGGGCAATGTACATACCCAGCATTTATTCACGTACTCAGAATGAGTGGGTCGACAACTTCTTGAAGCAAAATGGGTATCTAGGCAAGTGAATTTTGTATAATTTGAGTTAAAGAAAGTTGTCATATATTGGTGTTAAACAGGGAAACACATGTGTTATTGTGCATGTTATTTGATAAACAATCTAGTGTAATATTACAGTCTTTGAAGACATTGTTATTATTTTAGAATTACTGAGTGCATATAACAAATAAGATAGTCATACTTATTTAATAAGTGAAGTGCACAAAATAGCTAACAACATTTTTGGTTTTATTTTTGAGGAAGATACTTTGAAGACGCTCAAAATCTCATAAAACAGTGGGGTGATTAGCAGGGCTGCCACCCACTGCAGTGCTACAGTGGGGGTGGCAACAGTGGTAGCTTCATTGGCACAGACACCACCAGGACACTAGAAAGTTAAGCTTCAGGGGTGACCTTTGCCCAATGGGCACATGTCATTGCAAATTGTTTTGTTCCCTGACTAAGGGACTGGAAGCATATTTCACTCTAATACTGAAAGAAACCACTTGCTATGACACGTACATCAGAGAACACTGTATGAACATCAGAGGTCCACGGTTGTTCAACGTCCTACCAGCGAGCATCAGAAATATTACAGGAACAACCGTGGACATCTTCAAGAGGAAACTAGATTGTTTCTTTCAAGGAGTGCCAGACCAACTGGGCTGTGGTGGGTATGTGGGCCTGCAGGCCGCTCCAAGCAACAGCCTGGTGGACCAAACTCTCACAAGTCAGGTCTGGCCTCGGGTCGGGCTTGGGGAGTAGAACTCCCAGAACCCCATCAACCAGGTATCAACATAGAAAGTGCTTTAAAGTACAATTGTCCTTTAAAATATTACTGGTAATACAATACTGAGATTGCTAAGCATCATTCAGAACAACCGAAGCACCCACAAAACAACTACTACCCCAGTTATCACCAAGTGATACATAGCCCTATATAACTGGGTCAGGGGAGGTAGTCATCCTCACTTTGAAGTTTACTGTCACAACTGTTACATTGCCACTGGAGAGATCAGACATTTATGTTCAGTGAGATGGGCTTTGGAGATTCTAAAGGCAGGGCATTGGTTGCCTTTTGGTATAAGTTGGACATTAGTGCCCAAAAACTTAATTGTTCTTATTGGTTGGTGCCCTCTATCTTGTCCCAGTTTGAGCTGGCTGATGCCTCCCCTTCCCTGCAACTGTTTCCAGGTCCCTATTTGGGATCTGAATTCATCTCTTCTTTGCAAGTTTACACAGGTCACCTATTTGCCTTCTCAGGCTTAGTCAATCTTGCTTAAATTCTTGCTCAGGGAAGAACATTTTTGTAAATGAATCTGAATTCTTTTGATACCACATCATGGTTGCAGTCGTGGGTTCCTCTTGGCTAGTAGACAATCCATTGCTCTCCTTGAAGAAATCGGCTTGTTTCTGTAGTCAGCATTCTGTATTGGAAGAGGTTGCCTTGATCTTTACTGTTACCATGGTGGTACACAAGGCTGCCTGGCAGGAGGTTCCTCTTATTGTACTACTCTTGAAATGTTCTTGGTGCAAATGTGTGTAGGGGGGTCTGGCAAATTCTTCCTGGTCTGCTACTGTGACAGCAGCTAATATTTTGCTTAATCTGTTCATGCTGCTCCAAGATGAGTGACAGATTTCTATGCTGCACATCATGTGTTTTGACGTGCCTTAAAATTCCCGATTGGATTTTCTTCGGTTACATTGAGTTTTGGGCACAATAGTCTGTTTTAGGTTTATTGGCACTTTGCAGCATTTTATACTCATTATGTTTCTAAGAAAATTAACCATTAGATAAGTACGTGCTATGTGGCATACTGTATATGTATTTTATACTGTATTTTTATTATGCAGAGTTTGAAGCCTTGCGTCGACTGGACATAGTTGATCCCGAGGGGCATATCCGTCGGCACTATAAGAACGAAGATTTAACCTTTGTTGGTGATGTGTGTGTGGGACCAAGTCTCATTGATCAGATTGAGGCTGCTATTGATGATGCCTTGGTTTCTGGGGGTTGGGTGGATATCTATGTGAGTATCTATGTGAATATGTACATACAGTACTTGAACTTGAACTTTGAATCGGCAGATATTTTTTAACAGTAGTACTTTGAGTATAGTATTTGGAAAATTTCAAAAGTTAATGTCTGTACACTATTTGAAAAATGGGTTGCTATTAAAAGTAGAGAAAAATTTGACATGGAGGAACACTATTAACCATTAATTTTAGTAATGGCATGTATTATATATTTATAAATAGTCTTGATTTAACTGATATTTTCTTCTAATTGTGTGTTGAATAGCCTCTGTTGCCTACCGTGTTCAGCCCAGAGGAGGAAATCAGCTGGTGGATATTGCCTTGAAGCGTCGCCAAGATAAAAAATCCACAGCAAGTGCAAGGGTGTTCTGTGACACTGTTGTTATTAGTGACCAGCTTTTGACAAAACTTTCCAACCATCTACAACAGTTGATGCCAAAGAAAGCCAAGGAAGCAATAGAGAAGGGAGCCTTTAAACAACAGGTGAGTAAAATATTATTGTTTAGTCATCATTACAGGTCTTGGGTACTAATGCATGGCTTTAGCTTTTAGCACTAAATGATGGTTAATGCCAAGTAACAATATTATTTTTGGAATAACCTGCAGAATCTATTCTGTATAGTTTCCAAGCTTGGAGCAGAATGTTCCTGCCTCTCAATTGTTGGATCACTATTTAGCCCAGTGGGTGATTTGTAGCTCGGTGATTACCCCAGCTGGCTCGCAACCAATTGCACTCGAGTAACATGTCTAGCCAGGGCAAGATGTTTTAGCACATTTCTTATGCCTGATGCTTCTGTTCACCTAGAAGTGAATACGTACCCCGGGAGTTGGGTAACTGTTGTGGGTTGCATCTTGGAAGTCAGTCATTGGCCCAGGGCAACCTGATGAGCCTTATAGGCTTCCTGTCTCTGATGGTGGAAAACCAATTATATGGTCTTGGATGCAATGGAAGACAAGTGAAATGGTGGTGTGATATACTCAAGTTTCCAAAGGCTTTCAACAAATGTGAACACTATACAGTATAGTGTAATAGAGGTGTATTGATACCAATATTTTAAACGAAAGCAACTTGTGTGCAGGTTTCCAAGCCTATTGGGCTATATCACATTACATATATGGAGTCTATTTACCACCACTTCAGTTTATAATGCATTCTATTTGTTCACTACTTTGATACTGAATTTTTTTTTTTAATTTCTGTCGTTCATTTAGTTATTCAGTTTGTCCCCCTTGTTTATGTACTACCTCTTCTTTGCTTTTAGTGCTGCTAAGAATGTTAAATGTAGTCATGTCTTTCCTAACTCTTCTATCTTCTAGTCATGTGTGATATGTTTTGTTTAGCCTTACTTCTTAACTCATCCCTCTGAGGAGAGATGATTGGTTACTAATCCTTAACTGTTCATTCATGTTCACCCAGAAGTAATTGGCAACCTGGATAAAAGTCAATTGACTGTATCATCCCTTGAAGATGATGCAAGAATTAGTACAAGTAAACTGTTAACTATACCACTGAGTACACTGGAAACTTTCTAACTGTTGAAAACCATAGTCTTCCCGTGGTCTACAGAAATCAATATTATGTTCAGTGAATTAAATTTCCAGCTTCTTGTGCTATAGTAAAAATGTTTAAATTATAACTGGAACTACATACAAAATGCATTTAAACCACACTATAAAGTGAAATGAAGAAAGAAAAAGATCTAATTGTTTTAATGTTCGAAGGTCTTGCATTTAAAGAATGCAATAAAGCAGTTATCATTCCACAAGGAAAAACGTTTGGCTAAGTAATGAGAATCTTTCAAACGAGGCCAAATCAATGATACTATTAAGATGCCAGTACTATCTAGAGTGGAACACAGTTGCACATTAACTACCATTTATAGCTGGAAAAGTTGCTGTCCAGGAAAAGATGCAGAGAATGTTTACTGCCAGAATTCCCTCGATAAAACATGTATATTATTGGGAACACTTAATATCCCTTAAATTTTATTTCCCTTAAATGTAGGTGATAAGAGATAGTTCACGATCTTCAAATTAAGTTATTACATTGAGTGGTTCTAAATCTGCATACCAAAATAATTCCCTAAGAGACCAGAAGGCATGATAGAATGGCCAAAATTAGCCCCAATGAAAGTAAAGGTTCAATAAGTACACTTGGAGACAATTCTGTAAACATCAAGGTCTCAGGGCTTTTTGACACCATCCCTCTAAATACAAGGGGCATGACTAACAAACTTTGTTAAAGAGGGACCAGGATTGACACCTCTGAAGGATACTTGATCATGTGGGCAAAGGGTTCCTACATGTGACTGTGAGCAGTGGCTACCAGCAGAAGGCCTGCTCCGAGACTGGGCCATGGGAACACTGGTAATCGGAATGACCTCAAGGTAGACAAGGTATATTATTGGATTTTCCCCTTTATAATCTTTGTTGGTAATAATAATGGTGATAATCATCTTTATTTCTGGGTCTAATTCCACAAGCTGTAAGACTATACAGTGACACAAGCACAAATTGCTGCAAGAAAAATAAGTTCATTAAGCTATCCTTAATTGTATTTGCTCACATCAGTTCTTGAATCAACAACAGACTACTGATGGTGGTGGTGATGGCAAATTTCTGGTAATAGAATATTAACCCTTAAGCTGCTAAGGGGTCCTGAGGAGATTTACATCCCTGTGCGCAAGAAGAAAAAATTCTAAAAAATTATTTAATCTTCTAAAAATGTTAATTTGTGTTCCCTGAGTACGGGAAAAAAAATCGTAGGTGACATATTTTGGGCGCAATAGGCCGAGGAAGTCTGGCAAAATGTGGGTGTTGACAAAGCGGTCGTCGGAGCCGATCAGCGTCACCCAAGCTGACAGGTGGGAGTTGCCACAAAGATGATATTACCTAATTATTTCAATGTCTCTGATTTTTTCTGATTTTTTTTTTTTGCAGTAATATTATTCAATAGTGCATATTAGTGATTCAATTATGTTCATAAAACAATAAACAAATAATTTTGCTGTTATTACACTCTATACACAGGTTATATCTGCATGTATATGCATGTTTTGTTCACCATAACGAACCACTAAGTTGGTATTGTGAGTCGAAAAGCAATGAGGAGTGACCGCCACACACCAGCCAGCCACTCGTTCACTCGCCCACTTTCTCCTCCCACCATCCTGTTTTATATTTTATTCAATATATACAGACATTATATATAAGTATCTACATGTTTTGTTCAACACAACTGTACAGCTAAGCTGATATAGTTAGTTCAGGCACTAAGAGGCGTCACTACACACATTCAGCTGGCGGCTGCCTCCCGCACTCATTCAAGGTCACGCGTATTAAATTTCTCCCCCAACAATACTGTTTGCAGTGTTATTACACTATATACACATATTATATATATAAGTACTTTATCTACATGTTGTATGCACCGTAACTGTACACCTAAGCTTGTAGGGTGCCCAAAGAGCATAGTGGCCACCTTCTGCACAGCTAGACAAGTCATGCAGACGACACCACCTCCGTCACCCAAATGGCTCCTCCCAAGATAGTCCTTTTGCTGTTATTACACTAATACACACATTATATTTAAGTATCTACATTTGTGTTCATAGAGAACCACTGAGCTAGTATGGTGAATGCAGACAATAACAGGTGGCCACACAGTCAGTAAACGACGCTATCTCCCTCCGTCCCTCAGCATCACTCCTCCCACAGCGCTAATTATCCCAACAATCCTGCTATTTTTCACAATCCCGGTCATTTTTATCAGTCATGGGTCATCTGTAATACTGTCATCGCTAAATAATAGCAGTTATATATTTTTGACATTTTTCGGCGATGCTGTGGTCATAAGCTAAACAGCAATGCTGTTCGCTCATGCTGCGTGCGCCAGCCTTGGTTGCTCCAACAGTACTGTGGCTCTCACACCGGAGAATATTGCCCACGATTTTTTTTTTTAAACATGGTGTCTGTTTACAAGAGCCCTGAGGAAGCTAATGTGAACCCGTGTAGCCGCGGGCCATTTGAATCATGCCTGGCACCCTATGGCGTATATATACACCAAGCGCACCGTGGGACATGTTACTCATGGCGTATATATACGCCATGCACAGTTTAAGGGTTAAAGGTGTGTGTGTGTGGTTCATGTTCTCCATTACTATGCATTCTTTTGGATTTAGTTTTTTATTTTTAGTGTTGTAATAGTTGACAAATCATTAATTTGTCAAATCAGCTAATTCATTAGTATTTCTGATATTACAGGAACCTAAGTAGTAGATATCTATGTCCATTTCATTATATTTTTTTGTTTTTTTCCCTCTTGGACTCTTGTATGAATAACTTCAGTCCAAAAATAATTAAACAAGCATTGTTACTGACAATGGATTTTATTAATGTGCTCACAATTTGGTAATTAGTGGAGACAATTGTGTTCATATTTGCTAGTATATTTTCTTAGTATATAAAATTGCCCATTTTTTTACCACTGGTTAATGATTTTTTTTTTTCATCATCTGTTTTTGATATTATATTACTTCCAGGTTGGCACTGGAAGACTTAAACAGCAGGACGAGGATACCGGTAAGAGTAAAAAGGACGACAGAAGAAAGAAGGCTGCAACTGGCAAGGCAGGAGGTGGCACCCAAGGTCGTGAGACTAAGACCAAAGCTACCAAGAACAAATATAAGACAAAGAAGGGGCCTGCTCAAGATTCTGACTCTGATGATGATAACACTGCCCAGCAGCATATTGGTGGGCATGGTGGTAAAGCTTCCCATGTAGAGTTCCTCTCCTTAGAAGACATGCAAACAGAAATTACAAACTTCTCAGAATTGACAGACTGCCCTGAAGAACTGGTGGAAGAGCTAACAAATGATTTGCATCGTCCATTAACTAGACAGTTTCAGGAAGTTGCTAAATCTATTTTCCTGGCAACTGTAGCAGTTGGAGGTGATGCACGGAGAAAGACCCATCAGCAGCTACAGGAAAAAGTGTCGGCTTTACTCACTACCATCAAACTGGCAGAGAAGAGTATTAAGGTTAGAAAAAGCAGAGCAACTTTCACTGAAACTCTTTTCATCAAGAGAACATTCTCATAATTCCCTGATCCTTCACATTTTACCTTGTGTAGTGATCTTTAATCACTTCATTACACTTATGCTGTACTTGCAACACACAATTGATTTCTAATTTTAAGTCAGAATCACATTTTTGTCACATTATTTTTGTTAATGTAGTTATTTGGCCTAACTCTGATTTAAGATATTTACAATCAGTTGTGTGATTAAAATATGAGAAAATGCTATTTGTTTGCAGGTATTTGATGAAGAGAAGCAGATGCAGTTGAGGAAGCACTTGCTGAAAACTCAGTGCTCTGAGCTCATGAATGAACTAGTTCTTTACCTTGCTGATGACAGTCTTATAGACATAGCTCGGGACAAGGAAATCACCCCTGAGGTAATCCTGGCTTTTTATCATTTATCCTTAAGTGTGTATGAGATGAGAACATGATCTTCTGTAACCATTATTTATATGTTAGCTTATTTCCTTGTTTAGTATTGTCTACTTCATCAAACCTTTAAACATCCTAACTGAACTATTTAAAGTTATGCCCAAAATGCTTCATGTACTAGAGACCTTATTAAATATGCATATGTACTTTGTAATAATTATTAAGGTACTATCATATTCTGCATATTTTTTCAATAACAATTATTATTATTTTTAAATACTCAGGAAATTTATAAGTTATCTTATATTTATAAGATAAATTGCAGTTATTATTATTATTTTTAAATACTCAGGAAATTTATAAGTTATCTTATATTTATAAGATAAATTAAGATAAGGAAATTAAAAGAAAAGCTAATGCATGTTCCCTCTTGTTTTGCATTGTCCAGTATGCATTCATAAATAACACACATGCAGCAGAATAACTTGACTAGTTTCAGTAATCAGTACCAAACCTAACACTGCTTGATGTGATTACTAGTACAATTGCCTTAAATTTTATAATGTGATTTTAGAAAGTTATGTGTCAAAATTTATAATTTAAGTAACAGTTTAACATTGAGAGATCAGGCTTCACTTGTCATGTCTGGACTTTAATTCTAATTTTATTTCAAAGTATTATTTGTACAGTAAAATTATTGATGAAATTTAACTAAAGCTGCTTTATACAGATTCGTGTAAAGATTATTAAGAAATTATCTGAAGACATGACTGAGCCACTGCTTAATGCCCAAAAGACGCTGATTGGCTGTAGCTTGGAGGAATTCTTTGATGTCATTGATGATGCTATTGCAGTCACAGGGATCATGCTGAAGAAGAAGGACAATAAGAAGGATCGGTAAGTTGTGGCTTTCTCTACTTGTATAATGAGCTATTTACTATTAATATTGACGAAGGCCATTACATATTATAATTATAATTTCCTTTAATAATTTTTTGCCTAAAGGATAAAAAACAGATGTATCACTTGTGCCAAGCTGTTGGAACAAATTCTCTGTAGCATTGAAACAATCTTCTGGTGCATGTAAGCCTCGACCATCAGTTATTACATAACTACAAACAGGTAACGGCAAACATACAAACTCAGGCTAACAAATGTTTAATACATTCAATAAATGTACAGTATTTTTTTTGTACAGTGCAGTATGTATTGAAAATATTGACAGCAAGTGCATTCAGCCTTGTTAATGTGAATCATGTATGTTGACTAACTCTTGTTAGAGTGAAGCCCACACATTCAACTTGACTGCAAGTGTGAACCACAAACCATGTTTATGGAATTTTAGTAGTGAAGAACAAAGTACTGTTCATAGTGTTCTTAATTAATTTTTTCCGTGTATCTTGTCCCAAATTTTGGGGGAGTAGGACTTGTCTGAACTAATGGATTAGGTATAGTATATATAGCAATGAGCCACACACCTGGATTTACACTTGTGGTTGTATTTGAACATTCACTGAGTTGGCAATGAACCCTGAACAAACCCTGAGGTTTGTTTTAGGCAGGTTTTAGAGTATACCTCTTGCATTGTATTTCAGTCAGATTTGTGTAAGATAAATGAGTTAGCGAGTTTCCATGTGATAGTTGTTACTTGGTAAATATGTACCTTGATAATTTGACAGGTTAGGTGTCACTTTACTTTGAAATATCTGTTCTTACACCAGTTTTCCATCTTGTTTGGGTTGGTGCCTCCCTATTCCATTAAGATGATGAAAAGATAATTATTACATACATGAAAAACACTTCACGTTTACAAAATGTACTACTGAGTATTGATGATTATCCTTAAAACTTGTGTACAGCTAAAATTAATATTATTTCATTGATATGGGTTAGAATGTCTGCCTTGGTCTTCATGTGGAAAATATTGTAATTGAACATGAATTGGTTAATACTCTTCTTAATGGAGATGTAAAATTGTACTATAATTCGTTTTCTTGTGGATTTTTAACACACATATGGGAAGCTGCTTTTATTTAATTTCTTGTTAATAATTTACAGATTATAAATAATATTTTTTGTTGGGGTGGGGGACAAAGTAATTTAACTTTTTAAATATTTAAATATTATTAGGTAAGATTTCTTGTTGGATACAATACTTCACGCTACTCATTAGTATATATTTTGCAGACAAGTGTTGTTGAACCATCGGAGTGGTCTTCTGGAGCAGCTTGATGGATCTATTGATGCCCCATTAACGCTTCATCTGGCCTGCCTTGTGCTCTTCCAATCTGTAACAGGGAACATGTTGCATGCATCGGGCAAGTTTGTGCCACATATCTTGGCATACATAAAGAATCAAATACCAGCGGATAAGTTTACTATACTGCAGGAGTATCAAGGTAAGCTAGATAGCATTATAAACGTAATTTAGTTTATATTGCATGCAGTGTATGTATACAGTAGACTCCTTATTTTATGCAAGATAATTTAATGCAAACCTCTTTCCACATGAGATCAAATTTGAGTCCATTACTGCAATCTATTTCATGCGGTTCATGTTCAATTTTATGTGAACATGTATCGCATGTTTGATACATGTGATTATAGTTTGTATCACATAAATATTCTGAGGACTAAATCTTGACAAATCAAAAGAGAAGCAATAGCCAGCATCCAAGGCTATAATGTGAGAAACTTGGCAGATCTGGCTTGGTGGAGACAATACTCCATTGATGAATTGTTGTAGCGGAGAGAAATGTCTGTTGTGTGTCTTGCTGCTCTAATGGCAAACCTCCCTTTACAATATTGTTTTCAAGTTGTTAGCTAAATGTCACTCACTGTATACCTAAAATGTAAGTTGGATTTAGTGCTATGCATTGTTTACTCCAGCCAGTATTGTAATGATCTGTATAAGTTGCTACCAATGAAGTTTCTGACTGATAATGACAATGTCAATGTGCTGTGTTGTTTTTGTGTGACACTTATGTAATTAATGTCCTATACTTTTTATGCAAACTTTACTAATTATAAATGTACAACCATTTATGAATGAAGTCGATTGTGAAAAGCCAAATGTTACTTTGAGTACTTATTTTTCCTGTGTATCTCGTCTGTCTTCTTCCGGTAAATGCCTCCTCAATCCAATAAAGATGGCGGAATGATGATAGGTGCCATCAAAATATCTCTTCCCCCCCCCCCCCTCCAAGTAGCACATATGTTTATTTTATGTATTTTTACCTCCTCATATTTTCTACACATTACAGTACTGTACCTGTACTGTACTGTATTTATATACAACTTGTTCATTTTATTGAACTTTGAAGTCATCAAAATTTTCCTTTGCCACAGAGAATAACTTTCTTTTCCAAAGAGACTGTAATACTTCAGTATGAGATAATCATGCGTTTAGAAGATACAAATTTGTATATACTGTAATTAACAAATCTTATTTTAATAAACTCTTTGTATCATTACAGATTTGGTTATTAAATCTCTAACAACAAAGGGTGACTTGGAGGCCGATAGTGAAGTGAAACTTAGACTTGAAGCTCTGACACCACTTGTCAAGGAAGTAGCCATCACCTTCAAGAAAGTAACTGCTGGTTCACACAACATAGAAGACAAAGTGTAATATATTTCCTGTTTTTTTTTATATAAAATGTAAAGTTGTATTGGGTATCAATCTTGGTTGCAATTAGTTGACAAGTAAATTGAACCCATGAAGCACACTACCTGGATATATTCTTAAAATAATCTAGGGTCAGGAATATTTTCCTATAAAATTTTTGGCTTCACATTTGGGTACAAATTTAAAGCCAAAAGTTCTGCAGATTTCTTTGGGAAGATTGGGAATTATGTACAGGTGTATGGGTTGCTTTCTGAATAGAGATGTAGGAGGAGGAATAGATTTTTGTTAAAATCTTGTTTTTTATACCAGTCTTAAATTGAAATAAACTAATTATTTTTTTTGCAAACCTAATTTTCGTTTCCATGACACACCTTGTTTAATCCTCGCATAATCACATGACTATTAATATTACAAAGTGCAATACATAATCTGCTGCAATTAAATTCAGAGGAATGTGAATTCCTCTGAATTGGTAATAAGTTAATCATATGTATTGTTTTACTGCCAGAACTTCAGAATTTATTTTACACATTTCTACCCTTGGATATGGGTGAGCAAACATCACTGCTTTCCCAAATTCTGATCTGTAAGACATTTAATGAGTATATTATTTTTAGGAAATATAACCAAGATAATACATTGTTCCTGTGCAAATAACTGGGCTCACTGGGGATAATTCGGGAACTTTCCCTCTGTTTTTGAAGTACAGTATACTCACGACATGAAGGAATATTTTTCAGTGATGGTCCCTCGATATTTCCCCTGTACAGTACAGCTCTTGTACAATTGAAACATTGAGAGGTCCTGGTGGAACAGTTGGGTTTGTTCTCGGTGCACAATAGAGAATTTTGGGTTCAAATCCCGGGCGGAACAGAAATGATTTGGCATATTTTCTTTCACCTAATGCACCTGTTCATCTAGCAGTAAGTAGATAGGAGTTACTCAGCTTGTTGTGGGGTTGCATTCTGGTCGGGATCAGTAATTTGACCTGGGGGGGGGACACAGATATAAACCTAACGTGTATGAGTACACTCTGGCATCCTGTCCCCTGACACAATTAAACTGAATTATTTGCAGTATTAACAGGCCTTTCGAATTTTGAAAGCCTTTGGAACAATTTGGTGAGCTAGCAAGTGATTTTGAGTTGATCTTGTTTCCTTAGAGATCAATGCCAAACAAAATAAAATCACCCAGAAAGTATAGCTAAAGAAAAACAAACCATGTACATTTTATTAGAAACAATTAAAAAAAAGCCAATTTTTTTTTTTTTTTTTTTTACACCCTGGTGAGTCAGCATTTCTTCTGACCTGGTTGTCCTGTAGGGGTGTGGTCATGCTTAAAATGAATTTTGTTCCCATGTGCTTCCCAATTGTGTTTATACTCCCCATCTTGCTTGTCCTTTGTTGATTCATTTGTCCCGTGTTTGTTTCAGAGTTGCCTTCCCTGATGTAAGGTTGCATTTCCCTCATTGTTAAAATGTTTGGCTAAGAGTCAGACTGGGGTTTTTGGCATCGAACCAGGTGTTACATGTTTAATGTTTCCCATACATAGGAGGTTTGTGTGCTATTAGGCACATTTCCAGTTGCAGAGTTCCTCCTTTCCTGAGCCCTGGGTTTCTGACATTATCCCACAGATCAGTCCCTATTTCTCTGTTCCATTATTAATCCTTTCTAAGCCACTGATGGAAGTATGCATTTGAGGAGTTATTGAAGACCAGTTAAGTAATCAAGCATTGAATATTGAATAAATGAAATGTCCATTTCTGGGTGGCCTCAGTTTGCTCTGCTGAGCTTTACATGTTCTGTACTCTGCTTGTTTCCCCCATTGTGAAGAATTTTCCTCAGCCCATCCCCAATCCTTATTTGAAGTGCTATATAGTTGTAATGGCTTGGGACTTTTCCCTGATAGGTCCCTTCCCCATTGGGATCGGGTGCGTCTTGGGAGCAGCACGTGAGTGAGGAGGCAGGCAGGATGGACTGGGTGACCTGAGCTGCCACCTAGTGGTGTGCTTGGGTAATATTGCATGGCTCATTTACGTGAGATAAATTAATGCTTCCCTTGTGGTTTATCTTTTCTCTAATCAAAATAGGTACTGTAGTTTATTTTGCTTTGCCTGTGCTTTCTTGGCAGTTTTACCTGCTCTTGGATTGACTTCAGATCCCCATGCTCCCTCACCTCTGAGCACAGTAGGTTCAGGTCCTGGTGTTCAGTATTCCTGTGTAAGTTCAGAGGCCTGGTAGTCTTGTGTGTGTCTTTGTGGCATCAGAGCCAGTGCACTAGGAAGCTACTGATTAGTGGAGCATTTCTTGCAGCTCCTACCTTAAAGTTCTTGGTATTTGAAATTGAAGCAAAGTTTCAGCATTACATAACCTTTAAGTGATGTCATTCTCTGTGTACTTGCAGGTAGGCATGCAAAAATCAATATTGTTAATACAGTATGGATTCAGTACTGTATATATAATATTTTATTGTTGTGTATTGTGCATGCACCTGCTTGATGCTGTTGTACAGAATATAACAAGATGACCCCTTGACCAATTTACTGACGATTAAAAGTTGACCTAGTACAGAATTTTTCAGTCTCATTAAAATACTGTAATGATATAATTTGTGATATTTAAAAAATTACTGTAGAAAAACAAAATAATTTAGTAGACAGCTGCTCGAATGGGTACTCCTTATTTGGCTGATAAATACAGTACAGTGAAACCCTTTAAAATTAAACAACTGTATTATTCTGGACTTTATCTGAATTTGGGAAAAATTTGATTATTTTGCCTGCTTTGATTCTGAATCGTATATTTTTTTGTTCATATAAAAATGAACTAAATTTGTAAATTTTACAATTGTCCAACATGTGTGTATAGCAATGGGGACCTGTCTCACCAGTACGTGAATAGCATGTGTACAGTACTGTGTGTGAATCAAAGTTTAGGGTTAAAAATTTAAATGGGGGCTATAATGGATGTTTACTTATGTCTCCTACAAGTTCAGTACAGAAATATAGATCTTATTACTCATATATGACAAAAATTACTAATATACCATATATATATATATATATATATATATATATATATATATATATATATATATATATATATATATAGGTATATGTTGTACCTAGTAGCCAGAACGTCGTTCTCGGCCTACTATGCAAGGCTCGATTTGCCTAATAAGCCAAGTTTTCCTTAATTTATATATCTTTCTAATTTTTTTCTTATGAAATGATAAATCTGTCCATTTCATTATTTATAAGTTAATTTGTTGAAATTTGAGGTAAACTAACGTAGATATATGACCGAACCTAACCAACCCTACCTAACCCAACCTAACCTATCTAAACCTAACCTAAACTAACACAACTAAGTCAATAATTTATGTTCCTAATATAATATTATAATAATAATTCAAATAAACTAATTAGAAACAATTTATTGAAAATAAAGATAATCACTCGGCCTATTAGGCAAATCGGGCCTTGCATAGTAGGCCAAGAAGTGTGTTTGGCTACTAGGTACGACATATATATATATTATATATATATATATATATATATATATATATATATATATTATAATATAATATATATATATATATATATATATATATTATAATATATATATATATATATATATATATATATATATATTATAATATATGCACACACACACACACACACACCTTCCAATAAAGTAGGATTTTAAATGTAGAATAAAGCTTGTCCATTTCTGTTTGATCCACGCTGATGTGTTTTACTTTATGGAGATAATTAGGATGATTAAATACATTGTTTTTGCTTTCAGAGAAATATTAGATACAAGAGCATTCATTGTAAATATGGAATTTCTTTGGTGCTGTATTATTCTTATTCTTATGTATTTTCAGATACAGTATTTCTAACTGGAGTTTTACTTCGTTGTGATTGTTCACAATGATTATAATTTTGCTCATGAACTCCTGACACACCTCATATTTCCTTTAATCTTTGCAGTGTCTTCACTGTTACATCTTTAGTACTTGCTGTACTTGAAATCTCAAAACATGTCAAGTCATTCCATGCCAATAATCTTTGGATTGTCAAGCTTGATACAATAGATTAAAATCACGTGTTATATTTTAGTAGATTATGTTTTGAAATATACTATAGCAATGAAAGAATTGC
Organism: Procambarus virginalis; assembly: GCA_020271785.1. Lineage (NCBI taxonomy): Eukaryota > Metazoa > Arthropoda > Malacostraca > Decapoda > Cambaridae > Procambarus > Procambarus virginalis. Next base: position 15,513,119 of record WNGS01000411.1, read on the forward strand.
ATTGTGAATATGATTTTGCCAGTGTGGGAAGAGTGCCCGTAGAATGCCATAGTTCATTCTATGAACACAATGTTAAGTTCATCTATGCAGATGTTGAAATGTTAGGAAGCTGCAAGTTAAAAAAATATGGTAAAAGTTGAGAATTTTCCAGAAAGCATGGCAAACTGGCACTGTGCCACTTAATTTAGAAAAAATAGATGATTGTATCTTTTTATAAAGTAAAACTCTCCTTAGAATTTACAATTGCACTAACTTTATGCATGCTCAATTCTCTCCAAAGTTTCTATCAATTCACTTTTATTTACTTTCTGCAAGATCATGGACAAAATCATTATACTAGCTGCCTGGCACTCGTGGGCAGCCTGAACTACCATCTGGTAGTGAGAGTATGGTGTCAACTAGCAGTTGGACCTAGAACACAAATGTGTGTGCAGTTTGATGGTTTCCTGCACTACCTTCTGGAAGTTTTCTCATTTGGTACTGTGGTGATACTGTATTGTATCCCCAACTAAGAGTACGAGGGGGCGGGGGGTGCAGATTCTTGTCTTGGTTTCTGGTAGGTGCTCTAGATCTAGATCCTAAGAGCCTGGAATGGTACCTAAGGTTTAAATGTTCCAGGTAGGCATCCACCAAGGAACCCACCAGAAAAGGGATTTTTCTGAATATCAGCACAACACAAATGATTTTTTTACTTGAATAATGCATCACAGTTTTTGTTAAATTCCAATGTTTATATTTCTTGAAATAGAATTTTCTTTCCTTCATAGCCTTTCAGTATCCAACATTTGAAAAATTTGAATAAGTCATATGATTTAATAACATTTGTAGTTTGACAAGTACAGTTCTCTATCAAGAATGAGTACAGAAACTTTGTTAAATTTAAACCTGTGCTTGTAATTAATTTACATATTTGCGTATTATATACAAGAATGCAAAATTATCAATGCTATATACTCGAATAAACCCAATATACCTTCTTGTGTAATATATATATATATATATATATATATATATATTATATATATATATATATATATATATTATACACACACACACACACACATATATTTATATGCACGAGGGTGTGAATTTTCAGTTTATATATATATATATATATATATATATATATATATATATATATATATATATATGTCGTACCTAGTAGCCAGAACTCACTTTTTGGCCTACTATGCAAGGTCTGATTTGCCTAATAAGCCAAGTTTTCCTGAATTAATATATTTTCTCCATTTTTTTCTTATGAAATGATAAAGCTACCCATTTCATAATGTATGAAGTCAATTTTTTTTATTGGAGTTAAAATTAACGTAGATATATGGCCGAACCTAACCAACCCTACCTAACCTATCTTTATAGGTTAGGTTAGGTTAGGTAGCCGAAAAAGTTAGGTTAGGTTAGGTTAGGTAGGTTAGGTAGTCGAAAAACAATTAATTCATGAAAACTTGGCCTATTAGGCAAATCGGGCCTTGCATAGTAGGCCAAAAAGTGAGTTCTGGCTACTAGGTACGACATATATTATATATATATATATATATATATATATATATATATATATATATATATATATATATATATATATATATATATATAATATGAATAAATATAAATGCTATGGGTTACTGTATGGGGGTTCCAGGAACTACCATGCCTGAAGCTCGATGTCTGGCATAATAGTGATTAGAGAACAAATTTTCTCTGATACCTTGTTATTTCGAGGTTCAATACTAGTAATGATGCATATTCCCACATTCAAATACAACATAGAAACTGTGTTTCATCAAAGTGTTTGGGAAACTTGTAGACCACAAAATTTTGTCTAGTTATTGACTGAGCTGGGGAAAGAAGATTATAACAAACACAGTACAAATTATTGTCAGACGCTCAGAGAAAGATAAAGTTAGATGTTGTGATTTGTAACATGTTAGTACAGAATATGAATATTATAACAAACTGCTTTCCCCATGCAATAAATACTTGTAGACTAATCAGTGGTTTGATTGTTGTCACTTGGGGTCAAGCACATTACATTGATGAAGTTTGTACACGATTTGGAAAAATGGTGTGTCAGCTATACTCTCTAATACCGCCTAGTTAACTTGTGTTCTTCACCTCCTATATAGATTTAGCTGAAGGAGTAGTATAACATCAACAGTAGTAGTAGAGCACTCAGTAACACCCACAGGAGCAGTATAACACCCCAGCAACACCCACAGGAGCAGTATAACACCCCAGCAACACCCACAGGAGCAGTATAACACCCCAGCAACACCCACAGGAGCAGTATAACACCCCAGCAACACCCACAGGAGCAGTATAACACCCCCAGCAACACCCACAGGAGCAGTATAACACCCCAGCAACACCCACAGGTACAGTATAACACCCCAGCAACACCCACAGGTGCAGTATAACACCCCAGCAACACCCACAGGAGCAGTATAACACCCCAGCAACACCCACAAGTGCAGTATAACACCCCAGCAACACCCACAGGTGCAGTATAACACCCCCAGCAACACCCACAGGAGCAGTATAACCCCAGCAACACCCACAGGTGCAGTATAACACCCCAGCAACACCCACAGGAGCAGTATAACACCCCAGCAACACCCACAAGTGCAGTATAACACCCCAGCAACACCCACAGGAGCAGTATAACACCCCAGCAACACCCACAGGAGCAGTATAACACCCCAGCAACACCCACAGGAGCAGTATAACACCCACAGGAGCAGTATAACACCCCAGCAACACCCACAGGAGCAGTATAACACCCCAGCAACACCCACAGGAGCAGTATATCACCCCAGCAACACCCACAGGAGCAGTATAACACCCCAGCAACACCCAAAGGAGCAGTATAACACCCCAGCAACACCCAAAGGAGCAGTATAACACCCCAGCAACAACCACAGGAGCAGTATAACACCCCAGCAACACCCACAGGAGCAGTATAACACCCCAGCAACACCCACAGGAGCAGAAGCAGGAAAACTACCAGAATCCTGATCTTAACTTTTTGTCGTCACTAATCAGTTTTATCAGCGACGATAAAACCGTCAAGCACTATGTAAAGCAAGCTTGAATTAAATAACTTTTGAAACCATACCGCTAATCTCATCAATTAATTCGCAATTAAGAGTGACAAAGCTTAGTAAAGACTTAGCTTTATCAGGCTGTTAATCACTCCACTTGACAAGCATATACATAACTGACGATTTCCTTGCATTGAAGTTATTCAAGATTGACACATTAATTAACAGTGACTTCGGCATCCCTGATTGCACTCAAGACATAACTACGTGTTATCTGAAGCAAGTGTCTGAAGCCAGGCACAGTTATAACAACATAATGATGGAAGCAGTGTTTGTCTCCTATGGATCCCATCCCACATTGACGCCGAATGCATGACTGATAAATTAGCCAAATCTTAAAAGGCGTTGATTGGCACCTTGGACTTATCTTTGAGCAGCCTTAGGGTTATGTACCGAGAACAATAACAATTTAATAGACCTGAAATTAACTGAAATTCATAAACATTAAAGTCCATCTATCAATATTATGCAGGAAGTGACGTCTTTATTGCCCGAAACGCTATGCGTACTAGTGGCTTCAGGTATTGTATGTACTACCTCTATCTTTAAATCTAACAGAATGTGCTGTAACTGCAACTATGTATGTACTGTTCCTAAGTAAATTATTATTATTATTTATAAGGATCATCCTTTGAAGTCGGCAGTCATTTAGGCGTTGGTATACTGCGGTTACAAGCCCCTCTGAGTTTACACGACTTGTTGAGGTAGGACTGAGCAAATGTAAACTTTATCGCATACTAATTGCTTCACCTGTAATTAAATATGAAAGAGTAGGATTTTAAAAATAACTCGAGTCACATATGCTCAAGAAATGTGTATTTCATTCGAAATGATGAACTATCAGAAATGTTAGCCTAGTATCTAAAGTTTGCTTACTGAACGCATTGCTTCCATGTGATGGTATACTGTTCACCGTCGCCACTCTGGATGGGTATGGGGTGCATGATAAAGTCAAATGTAACCAACTTACCACAAATGTAAATTGCTTAATTTAGAAATTGGTCTGGTCCAGTTCATGGACTCATATTGTGTATTCGAAAGCTTTCTGCCGTTTGTCCACTCAAGATGTGAATGGAGGCCATAATAAACCAATTAAACTAATTTTAAACTCACGATCTTATTGTTAGAACGCCTAATTGGGATCATAGCTACGTTAGTTTGATAAAATATAATTAAATTGTTGATATACATGTTAACAAACCATATAACTGGGCACACTATCCAAGAGTAACGTCGAATGAACTACTCTTGGATATTGTGGAAACTGGGACCAAGGTTCAAGGTAAAGTGAGCGCCCTATAGTTAAGGAATGAGACAAGGCGCCTCGCTACGCCACGTTGCTAGGCTCCGCAATCCCAGCGTCTTATCAGGGAGTTCCTCTTCTCTTACTATAGGCAGTTGTTGAGGCTCCCATTTTGTTTTAAAATAGCTTGGTCACTGTTTATGTATTCATCTCCAACGGCAGCATCTGTTTGGGTGCTCTCATGCCCTCTCCATTGGCTTTTGTTTGTTTAACTCGCTCCTACTGTTTACTTTTGTTTCAGGGCACAGTTTATTGAGCCTTATGGTGTTATGTTCTCTCACCTCTTTAATGATAAATACCAAATTAGTGGCGTATGAATCTCTTATCCTTCGTACTGTCTCTCATTTGACACTTTGCATCATTTCATGGATTGCCTATTATGTAGTCCGTTTGTGTCTGGTGGGATGAGAAGACTGAAACTCGACACTCCTACATTTAAAGAAAATAAGCGAGGGCGATGACCGATTTTCTTTTTTTCCTTTTTAGTTTTGCTTATTTATTATGTACGCCATACTCATCCTATTAGCGGTAGTGGGAAAGATTACAGAGGCACATAATAGGCTCGGGAATTGAACCCCAAATATAGTTATAGCTTCTTGCAGGTCGGGGCTCAATCCCCGACCGTCCAAGTGGTTGGGCAACATTCCTCTCGACCGTCCCATCTCAAAATCTTATTCCCAGTGTTTGTATAGTCATAATGGCTTAGTGTTTTCTCCTGATAAATCTTGGGCTAGAGAGATCCACGGGAAGCCCTGTCACTGACTGTGAGAGGCAGGGATTGTTGAAGAGTAAAGGGTGTGGGGAGGGATGTGTTGTTGGAGAGGAGGGATGTGTTGTTGGAGAGGAGGGATGTGTTGTTGGAGAGGAGGGATGTTTGTTGGAGAAGAAAGGGTGTGAGGGAGGATGCAGTGTTGTTGGAGAGGTAGGGGTGTGGAGGAGGGAGGCAGGGGGGTGTTGTGTTGGGAGGGGTGCGGGAATCAGCAAGGCGGACAGCCCGCCTGCTTTCATACCTCTCACTGTATTTCCCACTGTTAAACTTCCCTTCGCCTATGCCTCTCCTTCCTCTTTACTCTCCCCCCCCCCAAAAAAAAGAAGGGTGCGGGAGAGGGAGAATTGACCGAGCGCCAATCCTTAACTGTAGGCTCTGTTCAAGTTCAAGTTCAAGTATGTTTATTGAGATAAGAAAGAAATACATCTCAAAGGGATAGAGTAGCTTAGGCTATTTCTACCCTCCAAGGCTCTGTTCACCCAGCAGTGAATGGTTACCTTGTTAAACAATTTGGCGGGTCATATTCCATGGAAAATTAGGATTAAGGTAATCCTAATTTTTAAGGTAATCCCATTAAAACCCATAGCCCGAAACGCTATGCGTGCTAGTGGCTGTACAAGAATATAAATAAATAAATAAACCCATGGCTACTACGTCTATCTGCGTATACATGTCTCCCCAAGGGGTTGTTAATCTTGGTGAAGATTACGGAGGACAGACTCTGGAATGTCAAGCTTTGGAGTAGTATTGCCACGGTAAAGCCTGTTGTGCTGACAATGGGCGATGGCTTGTACTTTGAGTGGGGAGTCCGTATAAACAACTGGGCCTTTACCCTTCAGACAGAACTATTTGCCTTGCTCCTTGCACTGAAATGTGTACAAGTCTCCAAATTTGATACATTAATTGTAAGTGACTCCTTATCATCCTTAAATGCTCTCAACTCTTTAAGACATAACTGTAACATGCTCGTGTCCGAAGCTAGACACAAATACAACAAAATTATTAAGGATGGTAACAGAGTCCATTTCATGTGGTCTCCATCTCATGTTGGCCTCCGAATGCATGATAGAGCTGATAAGTTAGCCAAGGAATCTGCCTTTAAAGGAGCCGTTGAGTATAACCTTGGATTGTCCATGAGCAATGTGAGAGCAGCAGTACACCGAGAACTTCAACAAGATCTTGTAGATCTGAGGCAAAGTGATCTGAGGCTATATATATATATATATATATATATATATATATATATATATATATATATATATAGATATATATATATATATATATATATATATATATATATATATATATATATATAAGTTGTGAGAGGGTACCACCTCTGGTGCCAATGTGGGGACCATAGCCTCGGAGAAGAAAATAAAACGTATTCAGAGGAGACCTTGTGGTTTCTCACTGAACACTAATATTTTCTTCTCCTACCACCCCATTCTTTTGAATGTACACATATATATTTGCTTTATTTGAACTTTGTTACAAAAAAGGAGTTACATATAGGTTACAAAGATGGTTATCATAGGTTGTCGAGTTCCTCCAGCTCCTCAGATGGCGGGCAGGAACCCTGGATGCAGTGCGCATTTCCCCTCTGTATCGCCACGCTGAGGCGCTGGAAAAGAAAGCTGGCAGCTCTAGGGTCCCTTGTTGTTTCAATGAGCCTTGAACCCAGTTCCTTCAAAAAACTGGTAGCACTTTTACCCCAGGCGCCGAGTGTCTCAGAAGCAATGGGGACAAAATTGTAGTGGTGATCCAGTTCTCTATGCTTACGGGATTTGGCTGCTTCCCTGTGGGTGGCAGCGCCACCTGGTTTGTGCAATACTGAGGTCAATGTAGGTGTTAGCCAGGGTTGATACACACGTGTAGTCCCATACCAACTGCTTGCCATTCTTCCAGGGGTTCACTGTGATACCATCCGGGCGACCAATAAGAGCATCAGAGTTGCGGGGCGTTAGGTAACGGGGCTCTCTTTCAGCTGGGCATCCAGCTGTGGTGAGGCTCCTCTTGATGATGTCGTTAACTTCACTGTGTCTCGAGTGCCATCCTCCTGTGCTTTGGCAGAGTAGGCCATGGTGGCCGTACCTATCAGCCACTACTCGCCGCAAATACACCTATATCTGGTGTGGATTGGGGCAGCAAGGCGGAGGGCCACAGCAATTCGGAGGGCGTGTGGTGTGAGACGCGTACCAGTTGCCGACATTGGGGTTGCTAACAGAAATCCCCTGCATGTGGGGCTGCTACTGCTGTGAGGCGAGCAATGTCGTGTTGTGTTGTTGCGCACCCAGGCACTCTGCAGCAATTTGGTCTACAATGGGGCCATCCCAGCTGGATTGCTTGTGGGCTTTTGGGGATGGGGTTGAGGTGATGGCCTGCACGAGAGGCCCACTCTGTGGCACAGCGTTGTAAATTGGGATCATGTACACCTGCCAGCTGATGTAAGTGGCAGGTAGAATTTCTTCACAAGGTCGTCGGATGCTGATAAGGAGGACAGGAAGGCTGGAACAGCGATTTGCGTTGCTGTTCGAACTCCGAGGCCCCAAGTCTCACGGGAAGAGAGGCTTGTTTCCACTGTAGGTCATCAAGAGAGAGGTTAAGGGCTTTTTCTAGCATTGATTTCAGTAACCGGTCATACTCACTTAGTTTTTGGCTACTGTAAGATGGTGAACACCTCAGAAAGTAGGTTAACCTGGGGAGGGACAGACATCTGGTGATGAGGTAGAGTGCATCATGAGCATCAATATCCTCAATCCTCCATCCATCCTCTTAAGGTCGGCGATATTTTCTTATCAGGACCTCATCGATGGCTTTCAACCCCAGGGGGGCTCCTAGGAGTGTGCTGTCTTCAGGTTTAGTTTTATGGATGTTTGGCAGAGACCCTCTATTCT
>WNGS01000411.1:15552454-15564233 GCA_020271785.1 Procambarus virginalis
AATCATCTCTATGGGCAGGTGGTAAAATATGTGGAGCTCTTCACAAAATGTTAATGTATTTAAATGATTCAAATTTTGAGAAAGGAGGTACAGATAGTGAATGGGTAGTGGGTGTTCAAGTAGTTGGCCTACAGCTCTTAAATTGTCTAACCTCTATTAATATGTTGGGACTAAAGACTATAGACTACTGTAGACTACCTTATCTATAGATTACCTTAGGTAGTCTATAGATTCCTTTAAAATAACCAGATACGTGGTCGTTGAAACACAATAGCAAATAAGAATAACTTACAGGATGGTAGAAAATAATTTTTGAAAAAAAGTTGGGACACTTGAGTCAAAAGGAAGGTGAAGTCAGCCATATTACCATAGACAGGTGAAGCCAACTATCTTTCCATCATCTACCAGATGAAACCAATTATCTTCACATGGTCAGTCAGGTGAAGCCAACTATTTAACCTGTGGTCTACAGGTGAAGCCAACCATCTTCCATCGAATCAAGGAGGAGAAAAAAGGTGAAGCCAAATCATCTTCCATAGTATACAGGTGAAGCCAATAATCTCCACATGGTATATATAGCAAAGTAACCATCTTCAAAAAGTATACAAGACAAAGCCACCACCTTTCCATAGTATACAAGGTGAAGCCATCTATATTTCCATGACATTCAAGGTGAAGCCAGCTATCTTTCCATAATATACAAGGTGATGTCAATCATCTTCCCAAGGTATTGAAGGTGAGGCCAGCCATTTTCCCATAGTATACATGGTGAAGCCAATCATCTTTCCATAATATTCGAGGTGAAGCCAACTATCTTTCCATAGTGAAGCCAACCTACTTCCATACAGAGTGGACAATGTTTTAGAAACCAGGTAAATACTTAATTGTGCATATCTAACAGGATCTTTACGGAAGGAAAACTAAGATACAAACCTCTTAAGAGTTGAAAAGAAAAACTAACAGTACTGTACTAAAAAACACAGCTTATTACTATACTGTACTTAAACCTCATTCGCAAACGAATATGGTGTGAGGGTCCATAGAGTTTAATATATAAAAAAATTTGCTCCATCCTGTGTGATTGAATTGAAATTGAAACTGAAATAAGTTTATTGATGTAAAATACACACAAGGGATGAGGTAGCTCAAGCTATTCTCACCCCGTTCAGTACATATACACACATCACAAACCATAAACATATTACCAAACATTCTGAGAGATAACATATACATTTCCTCCTTCACAAGTAGTATGGTATCAGACGTACACACAAATACTTTTATGACCTAGGTATACTGTATAGACAAATTGCAAGAGACATGCAGACAAGTCAACAAAATATTACAGTCTTGGTGCAAAATTCTTATATCTTTCAAGAATATCATCAACCTTTCCGTTGTGACACATCCAGGCTATTTGTTCAGGAACAGTCCTTATCTCAGTGTTTCTATATACATTAATCAACGGACAATCAAGAACATAATGGGCAAGGGTGTGAGACCTTAACATACCACATAGTTTACACTTCGTGTCATTATCATGAACACCTATCCCATATTCCCAGTCCTGTGTGATGGGATTTTTATGTCACGTAGCTAGTTTTTGACACACTCCGTACTCCCCTTCATATAGTCTAGGGTAGCTGCACAAATACAGATGTACCTAAATGTGTTAATACAAAAAAATATGGACGACGAGTGCTGTGCTCTAATCAATAGATGGAATATCTAAGTTGAGCTTTGTTATATTCATCCCTGAGAGCATTATCCCAGTATACTATTGGGAATGTACTATCCCCTGCACCAAGTGTGAAGGGAAATATTCCTTGTTTTGGAACAAACTTGTCGATCGAGTCATCTAACCCATATATACACGCAGCCCGTCCTCCTAAGGTTTCCCAACGTCAAGAAACCGTCTTATTAAAGTGCCTTATCCTAGCCTACCAGAGGTACCCAAAACAGAAAAAGGGACATTACGTCAATTTCGCGAGCCGCTACTATTTTCTAGTATGACAATTTTTGGCCTTAAGTAGAGTATACGTGAAAATGCGACGCTCTTATTTGGAGGATAAGTTGATATCGTATATTTTCTTCATGCACATTCTTTTCCTCCATATAAATGCAGACATACAAATTTCAAGCATAAATGTTTGTGAAGTGTTGGATAGATTTAAATATAGTACATTTTTAAAGGATTCAAGACAAGATGCATATATACCGGCATGAACTGTTGATACTCACATTGTGGAAATAACATATGATTGGATATGACATGAAAAATGATTATATACAAAAACAATAGTGCCAGGTTTTAGTTACGAACATGTGATTGGGAGTGTTGTATGTGTCACAGTTTGAATGTGATTGTGAAGCCTTTCTGACTGTTCGACTGGGCTCCATCTGCCACAGCCCTGAGTGGATGAGCTCGGTATACAGGTGCACACCAGATGTGGGTGAAGGTTCCTTCCCTAGGGGAGCGCCCTGACAGGTGTCTCCCCCCCCCCCCACCTCTCCACAGGTGTACACTCCACAGATGGGCATCAGACACAGTCACCGCCCTACAAACAGGTTGCGCGCGTCGCCTGCAAATTGCCGTATTACGTATTATTAAATAGTATAATGCCAACTGAGTCGAAACGATTAAAGAAAAACTCCCCTCCTCCACTACGATCACCTGTGGTTGTTCAATAAATCTCTGAACTGTATGTTTGACAAATCTCTCACCCTGTCCATGGAGGACAGAAGAAAATGTATATATGCTGCTTAGCATTGTAATGTATGGCCACGTCTGTGGTAGAAAATAATAATAATAATAATAATAAAAATACCCGGTGCAGAGGAAATCTTTTGCTGGCATAATTTAGCCTTCAGTGCTAGGAGAACATTACCCGTGAAAGACCTATATAGATTTTAATGATTTTGAGGTAAAGACATTGGTTATAACAGTGCACTGTGTTCAACATAAAAATCAATAGTTGTCTGAAGCCTAATATAACATTTCAGACTTATGATACAAAGAAAGGCTTAATCAGAGCTAAATTAAGTAATTTCAATGTGACTGGACAAATAACAATGGGAGGACGAAATGTGTACATTGTTGCAGGTTTTCATTGATTTATATGTGTGAAAGCATTTTTAACAAATTTGAGGTTAACAGAAGTATATCTGCGAGTTATATTTTGTTTGATGTACAACTGGTGCAAGATATATATATATATATATATATATATATATATATAGATATATATATATAGAGATATATATATATATATATCCTATATATATATATATATATATAGAATATCTAGATATATATATATGGTATCTATATATATATATATATATATATATATAACCTGAGAGCACTAAACAGTTCTTTACTATGCTATGATTTAAACAGCTTTCATCTTTCATTTTATACCCGCGTTTTGGGTGAGGTGATATGTTACAACAGTTTTTAATGAGGTGAACAAAACTTTCAACAAAGGACAGAACACGAAAACAATGGATATTAACTGGGTAAATTGAAGGTATGAATGGAAGTAACTGCGGAAGGGCCTATTGGCCCATATTTCTTGATGCTTCTATATATATATATCTATATATATATATATATATATATATATATATATATATATATATATATATATATATATATATATATTATATATATATATATATATATATATATATTGGTGTATACTGGCAGCAGGTTTTCTTTTAAACATGTCTCATTGAATATGACCGCATATTCTGTATTTACTATCTTCTGATTTAGGGCTTCTATCCCTCTAACTATTTTCTTAGCATCAGGGCTTAGCTGAAATAGGAGTTCTCCAAAACTCATTTTCGTAATTTCTGGGTGAAGAAAAGATGTGGATTACTATAGAATGTATTACACTTATTTAAACAATTTGCACAACGTTTCGAACCTCCATGGTTCATTCTCAAGTGAGGAAATGTTACAATGTGGTTTGATTATATACCCGCACTGGGTCAGGTGATAAGACAATAAAGGTGAAAACATAGGGGATACATAGGGGATAAATGGGGTGAAACATATGAACATAAGAATAGAGGTAACCGCAGAAGGCCTATTGGCCCATACGAGGCAGTTGGCATCTACATATAATACATATATATATATATATATATATATATATATATATATATATATATATATATATATATATATATCACTAAGAACTCTTTGACCCGGCCAGGATTCGAACCCATGCCGTCCAGGATCACCCCTAAACGTACACAGTACCGTGACCACCGCACCAATGATCGTCTAGACGATCATTGGTGCGGTGGTCACGGTACTGTGTACGTTTAGGGGTGATCCTGGACGGCATGGGTTCGAATCCTGGCCGGGTCAAAGAGTTCTTAGTGATATATGGCTTGCGCGTTCATGCAGCTTTCTCACATATATATATATATATATATATATATATATATATATATATATATATATATATATATATATATATGTATATATATATATGGTATTCTGGTATAACTGCGGGGGAGGGGGGGGGCAGGAAGCATTAGGCTATCTTGAAATGATTTCCGGGCTTTAGTGTCCCCGCGGCCCGGTCCTCGACCAGGCCTCCACCCCCAGGAAGCAGCCCGTGACAGCTGACTAACACCCAGGTACCTATTTTACTGCTAGGTAACAGGGGCATAGGGTGAAAGGAACTCTGCCCATTGTTTCTCGCCGGCGCCTGGGATCGAACCCAGGACGACAGGATCACAAGTCCAGCGTGCTGTCCGCTCGGCCGACCGGCTCCGAGGCTTACCGAGGTCCCAGCTGTAGCCATCGCCACGGCTGTACGCTCGGTCACCAAACCAATTGCTGACCAGACCCAATCATGCTTAACCTAACAGTGATGCACATTTAATATATAAATTTGTTTTAAATTGTTAGCTTGAATATTGATTTATAGGAGGGATCTTTACCTGTATGAACTGGAGATACTGTAACAACCAACATGCATGATAAATTCCTGAGACATGCACAGTATATTAATAACTGTAATAATAATTATACATTTACATTAAAATTCGCAGTTCGTGCCTCAGTTTATTCAAAGAGGTGAGGATGATTCGGAGAATATATGACATGTCTTAACGACAACCTCACCCGTCTTGGAGTATCTCGTGCGAGTAAGTATTCCTTTAGGAGAGGGAGTAGGGGGAACTACATGTGAAGTGAGTACTCGGTATACTTTGTTATCACGTTATCATATTCAGGTGTAATCATACTCATGTGGTATTATATTCAGGTGTTATAAGGCTCAGGTTTAATCATGCTCAGGCGTTATTATATTCTGGTGTTATCACCAGAATATGTTATTATATTTTGGAATTATCATGCTATCATATTCTGGTGTTATATTCAGGTGTTATAATACTCATGTGTTATAATACTCATGTGTTATAATACTCATAATGTTATATTCAGGTGTTATAATACTCATATGTGATATTCAGGTGTTCTCGTCACCATATTTGGCCCTCATCTATAGTACTCGCCTAATTATACTTCCTCATTGTGCCTGCTGGACTTAGCTCTTGGGCCCAGCATTGCTAGTCGTCTACAAGCTAATGCAATGGTTCCAGACTACCTTTTTATTTAGCTCATTCCATTTTTTACAACTTTTATACTCAACAAATGTTTCTGTACATCCTTATGTTCGGCTTATCTAATCTCTTATAGTTTCAGGCCGGTTTATCCTTGTCTACTTCCTATTACTCCCAAGGATCTTATCTATCGTCCTTCCTCATGAACAAAGAGAACAATCCACATGTTTATGAATGAAAAACACCACAACTGGGTCCACTAACTTTCTGTTCGAATCGCACGCTCTAAAATCTATGCTTCATCTATGTACAGATAATTGTCAACGGAATCAAAATATCATCTAACCTTTCCTAGGCTTAATTATACATACAATTTGAATAAGCATTAATTGAAACTTATATTGCAGATAATATCATTTTTTTGGTTACACACACAACGCTAAACTTAACGAAAACGGCTCTTGTGTGTGTGGGTCGCAGCCTTGGCCAACAGGGCGTGAGGCATCCTCAGGCTGTGTTCGTCCAAACTACGTCATTTTGCAGCTCAATCTTGTTCATTATTCTATTACACTATTTGTGAACTTGCTCCTTAACCCCCTCGGGTTCCGATATATATATATATATTTATATATATATATATATATATATATATATATATATATATATATATATATATATATATATATATATATATATAATATATATATATAATCTGGAAGTCACGTATGTTGCCTGCATTACTTCACTGTCGGCTCTCTTATTATTTCTTCACTTTCCAAAAGCTGAAGTTCTCACATTTTATTAACTCCCTTTTGGCCACTTAGTATCCACCTGTGTACCCTTGTTCTTGTCTCTCTATTGTTAACCGGTCTAACTTTCTCTATTTTCTAAGTTTTGATCATATCTGCTCAGTTTTCTTTCCTTCGTCGAAATGATGTTCAATTTTATTTAGTATGTTCCTGTAATTCTGATTTATCTCAGTTCAAGGGTTCATCTTTGATCTAGGGTCTCAATCTTAGTACAGTTGACTTCGTTTTCAACTTACAATCAGGGGTCCCGGGTTCGATTCCCGGGCGGGACAGAAATGGTTGGGCGTGTTAACTTTCACCTAAGCGGGGAGCGTTAACTTTTCACCGATGCTGTTCTTCTTTCACCTAATGCCTTTGTTCACCTAGCATGCTAACAGGTACCCGGGAGTTAGGCCATTATTGTGGGGTTGCATCCTGGGAATGGTCAAGGGTTCTGAGACAATTCTGTATCTAATCCTGGTGTCTGTTGGCCGCGTCCTTGCTACTTGTTCAGCCAGTCCTCTCCAGCGCTCACAACGTCACCAGAATGATGTACTACATTGCCCGAACCTAACCTAACCGAAGACCCACGAATAGAAAACGGGACATCACGTCAATTTTTGCGAGCCGGTATGATTTTTAAATACACCTTACTTTGACGCTGGGGATTTATACGTTAACATACGATGTGTTACGGGTGAGAACAAGTTATTAGTTCCTTGGTATTAATTAATAAATCTACGGTAATTTAGATTAAGTTAAACTACATAACTGGAATGTACTAATAAATATAATTATTGATTCCATGACGAGTGCAAAGTTATGTTTTTTTTTTTTTAGGCATTTGCAGTTTTACTGGTTGAGGCCGGGCTGTCCTCTCGAATAATACATCACATTTTGACGTATAAATCCACAACAGCCAATATGTGATGTACTATAAATCACAGCGGCTCGCTAAATTGACGGGCTGTTGTGTTTTCCATTAGTAGGTCCGCGGTTAAGTTAGGTTCGGGCAGGTTTGTGCATCATTTTTGTGACGTGAAACCCTCCAGAGGAGGGGGTAACCAAACAGTGAGGAAATTGCCGTTTGTTGAGCTCACCACAATTTGGACACAATATACGATGACGTTATAGCTTGACACAACGTAACCAGAGTATATATATTAAGGCTGAAAGCAGCGACAATAATGACTAGGATCGTTAATAGTGACGTCTCGTGCAGCGCTGTCAGCCGCCCCATTACTGAAATAGGACTACAAGGTATATAATTTACCTAAGCTAATCTTATCTATCCTGACAGTGTGTATTAGTGCCAATAAAAAATGAAAAAAAATGAGAATATGACGTTTGGCGGTATGATAACGATCAATCGAGTATTATTAATATTCCGATTTGTCTAGATTTGGCGCCCAACCGCCCACTGAGGACCATAAAGACTGCAGCTTTACTGTCTCTTACCACTAAAGTTATGATCACACAATGTCAGTAATGCTATGCAAGTGTGTGTGTGTGTTAGCCTTCAAAATGCATATTATACAGATGTCCAATGATATTATAAAATATTCGCTTGGCCCTGAACCCTTAATGGGGGAAATTTTCGTTGAGCTGCAGGTTGTAGGCTGTGTACCACCACACTGGAGTACTTATCTTCTCTACTCACTTAAAAAAATGGAAAAGAAATTAGCGATGGAACATTATAACTTTTCTAAAACATTTTAATTGAGGCGGGTGTCCACTTTAAAAAGTTACTAAAAGCCTTAGGTCTAAATTGTTGTTTATGAGGCTATGTTGGCTTTATAAAGCCTAAGGGGCCGATTTTCTTCATATTTACTCTTAAATGATGGTAATTCATGTGGTTTATATATTCACTTTGTAGACATTTGATTACCTTCTTCTTATCAGTTGTAATTACATTTCTATATAAAAAAAATTAAAATTTTTTTGAGGTTGACGGTTTAACACTTCATTATTACTAAATTCTTTGTCGTGTTTACTGAAGTATTATATTGTTGCTACCAACAGATGACATTATTGTGAGCACCTGTTGGCTAGTTTTAATAATAACTATAATAATTTAATAATTTTAGTAACCGAGCGGATAAGGATTGGTAGCGTATAGCATAAGAATAGTTTTTAGTAAACCAAATGATATGGTTAGGTTTACTGGAGCAGACGACGGATGACATAAGGGAGAGGGATAGTTACAGTATAGCGGGTCACTCATTATATTTTAAATATCTATATTAAATGATAGCCTGGTGCATTAGTATATATTCCAGAAGCATAGTACTGCGACCAAACATGTCATCATAATAGTCTGCCACACCATACAACCACCATATCATACTGCATGTATAAAGGAAGAAATATATATACACACAGAAATCATAAAAGTGTGATGTATCAAATGAACAAATCCACAAGGGCCGTGACGTAGGTTCGAATCCTCGTTCACGGCCTGTGTGGATTTGTTCAAGAAACGTATATGTTTATCAACCAGATGTTGGGTAATACTGTATGTTGATTGTTTAGGAACACGTTGTACTGAACGGGAGGGGGGGGGGGAGATAGATTGAGCCACATCATCCCTTTGTGTGTATTAATACCTCAAAAACTTATTTCAATCACAGTGTTCTTGTGTTGGGGGGGGGGGTGTTGTGGCGGGGGTGGGGAGGTGTTGTGTGGGGTGGTGATGGTTGTGTAGAAATGGAGGCATCAGTCAGCCGTGTACACTGTGGGTGTCGCGTGCGTTTGTGTAGTGCTGATATTTGGAACTGTAGACTAGATACTGTGTGTATACAACAGTGAGATGTTCTGTGTGGATATAACCGTACGCTAGGTACTGTGTGGATACAACAGTGAGATGTTCTGTGTGGATATAACCGTACGCTAGGTACTGTGTGTATACAACAGTGAGATGTTCTGTGTGGATATAACCGTACCCTAGGTACTGTGTGGATACAACAGTGAGATGTTCTGTGTGGATATAACCGTACGCTAGGGACTGTGTGGATACAACAGTGAGATGTTCTGTGTGGATATAACCGTACCCTAGGTACTGTGTGGATACAACAGTGAGATGTTCTGTGTGGATATAACCGTACGCTAGGGACTGTGTGGATACAACAGTGAGATGTTCTGTGTGGATAACCGTACCCTAGTACTGTGTGGATACAACAGTGAGATGTTCTGTGTGGATATAACCGTACGCTAGGTACTGTGTGGATACAAAAAAAATAAAAGTATGATGATATGGATAGCGCCGTATGGATATTTCAGAGAGATAGAGATGATTTTAAGTGAGAGAGAGTTGTATATTTACTATTTGTGCCTACTGGATCGAGCTGTTAGCTCAATATATATATATATATATATATATATATATATATATATATATATATATATATATATATATATATATATATATATATATATATATATATATATATATATATATATATATATATATATATATATCCCCTCTCACACACATACATCCCCCATGAAGCTGTCTAGCTCCCAGGTCCTATTTACTGCTAGGTTAACAGAGGCATGAAGAGAAAGAAACTGCCCATTTGTTTCAGCCTCGACAAGAATCGAACCCGGACCCGTATATAACCACTGCAAGGACCTATATATGGGATATTCGCGGTGTTGTTAATGACTGTGTCCTAGAAAAATAGCCTCGTGAGTAGGGAATTTTGGGTAAATCCAGGCTGTATATTTGTTGGTGTCGTTAGTGGTATTGACGGAGAGTGAATTTTTATGCTATACCAATACGGATTATTATATTAAAAACAAAGGTTGAATTTCGGAGATAATTTTTAATGAGTAATAAAACCAGAAAATGTTGCAACACTTGAAGAAACAATTGGGCAACTGTAAAATAATATTTTTTTTGCAAGAACTACAAGTGCAAAGTTTGTTACTCCATCATCATGTGTTCTACAGTATTCTTGTGAAAAATATAGATATATATGATAATCCAGGCAAAGGAATGAGGCAGGCGGTGCTGTTCATGTTAAAACTATCCGGTTTTATATAATGTTCAAATGTAACCAAAGCCTAGTCGAATTTCATGCCAGATTCATACTAAGAGTCAACCGTAATTATTATTGTAAATGATGTCTACGTTTGAATCTAATCAAAACCCATTCCTCATTATCCTTAATCCAATCGAAAACAAAAAATCCTGTTTAATGCCCGAATCTAATCAAATGAATCCCCTCACGTCGGGCGGGGAACCCAGACTTTGGGTAAGATAAACCTTTAATAGGGATAATAAGTAACGTTAGCGGTTTGTAGAGTGTTATTAGTACATGCAAAGTACCTACGGGCTCACCATAGCCCGTGCTACTTGGAGCTGTTTGTTCCAAGTAGCGAATCTTAACAACAACAACATAGTACATGCGCAGGAGAGGCTGAGGCAGTCAGTACGTTACGAAGGAGAGGGAGAGAGAGGGAGAGGGAGACAAAATGAAAGATAAGGAGGGGCAGAGAGAGGTCACCCTAAAATGGAGAAATTAAATAATAAAGAGAGAAATCAAGCAAAAACAGGACAGAGATGAAAAGAGAGGTAGATATAATACATACAAGCATCACATGATAGCAACATAATGTGTGTTCCCATTCTCATGGTGCAGGTGTAGGATTGTTACTGATGCAGCGATGTTTGTTAGCGGTGCAGCGACGGTTGTTAGCGATGCAGCGACCGTTGTTAGCGATGCAGCAACCGTTGTTAACGGTGCCGTGATGATTGTTAGCGGTGCAGCAACCGTTGTTAGCTGTGCAGCGACGATTGCTTGAGATACAGCGGCAATTGTCAGCGGTGCAGCGACGGTGGTTCGCGTGCAATGACGGTTGTTAGCGGTGCAGCAGAGGTTGTTAGCAGTGTAGCAACGGTTGTTAGCTGTGCAGCGACGATTGCTAGAGATGCAGCGACGGTTGTTAGCGATGCAGCGACGGTTGTTAACGGATAAACACCCCATTTACACCATACTTATCTTCTCCCACCCCACCCCTTTACCCAGCTCCAAAACCTCTTTCCCCCCATTCCCGGCCCTAATGACCTCCATGTCTCTGTTCTCCCCATCTCCTCCCTGTCCACCACTCCCCTTCCCTACTCGTCTTCCTCCCCACCTGCCTTACACCACCTGCCTAACCTTGAGATTGATACCACAGGTGTGGTCTGATTCTAACCCGCCGACACTCAGCACACACCTGACTCAGAGCTGAGCCACGTTTGGCGTCGTTCACATTCCTTAAGTTGATGCTGTGGAGGAAGGTTTGGCGTCGTCCACACTCCATAACTTGATTCTTTGGAGGAAGGTTTGGCGTCGTCCACACTCCATAACTTGATTCTTTGGAGGAAGGTTTGGCGTCGTCCACACTCCATAACTTGATTC
>WNGS01000411.1:15573345-15602067 GCA_020271785.1 Procambarus virginalis
TGTCTTCACCAAGTTGTGATAGTTGAGTTAAGCTCCCTGGGTGTAGGAGCTTAAAGGTTGCTTTAAGGTTTGCTTTAAGGCTCTTGAAGGTTTGCTTCCTGGCTTACAAAGGGAATATTAAATCCATTAATAAAAACATGACCTTGAGAAGAAGTATAGCTAGAACCGTCTCTAAAGAATTCTCAAAGAATTACTCTTTACTGCTATCTAAATAATAGACGAGCCAAACTAAATACTACGAAGATAAATTTACCCAAATAAAGAGCAACATTAAAAAAACTTGGAGCACAATTTCACAAATCTTGGGATCAAAGAAGATTTAATAAAAAAACACCAACACTCCTGTCAAATAACGATGGTCAGCTTTCAGCATCTGATTCTGCTATTGAGTTCAATAGGTTCTTCTCTTCCATTGGGTCATCCCTTGCAAATGATATTCCTTCTTCCGTACTGAGGTTAAGGACTACCTTACAGGTAACTATCCACAGTCTCTGTACCTAAAGCCTACTAATTCCACTGATGTCAATGAGATAATCCTTTCCCTTAAAACCAAGTCTAGTGCCCTTGAGGAGATTCCGACATTAATTTACAAAAAAGCCTCCAGATCCTTAGCCCCTGCAATTACATTGCTCTTCAACAAGTCACTTGAACTCCAAACCTTCCCAGATATTCTAAAAAAAGCGAGAGTAACCCCTGTCCACAAATGTGGTGATCTCACTGATGTTAACAACTACAGACCTATTTCAATCCTGCCTAACTTATCAAAAATTTTTGAAAAACTAATCTACAAGCAGCTTTACTCTTATCTAGCCAAGCACAATATACTTAGCTCTTGCCAATATGGCTTCAGACCTAAAAAAAGCACTAACGATGCACTTATTAGTATGATTAACTTAATTCATGCAGCTCTTGATAAAAATGAGTTCCCTGTTGGGTTATTTGTGGACCTGCGTAAGGCTTTTGACACTGTGAACCACCAAAACCTTCTTCTTAAATTACATCATTATGGAGTCAGAGGACTCTCCCTGCAATACCTCAAATCTTACCTTACTGACAGACTCCAGTATGTTTCTGTGAACAATTCAATTTCTCCTACCCTACCCATCAACATTGGTGTTCCTCAGGGCAGTATACTTGGCCCTCTCCTCTTTCTCATCTACATTAATGACCTTCCAAATGCCTCCCAACACCTTAGACCAATTCTATTTGCTGACGACACAACCTTCATTTACTCCAGTCCTGACCCCCTTGCTCTAAATGCCACAGTAAATACCGAGCTTAATAAAGTCCATCTTTGGCTAACTGCCAACAAACTCACCCTTAACATTGACAAAACTTTCTATATTCTGTTTGGCAATAAATCCTCTAACCAAATAAATCTCAAGATTA
The DNA here is from genome assembly GCA_020271785.1 of Procambarus virginalis. Classification (NCBI taxonomy): domain Eukaryota; kingdom Metazoa; phylum Arthropoda; class Malacostraca; order Decapoda; family Cambaridae; genus Procambarus; species Procambarus virginalis. Next base: position 15,574,735 of record WNGS01000411.1, read on the forward strand.
ACAATACCCAAATTTGTAACAAATTAGATGGCAAATTCCTTGGCGTTCTCATTGATCACAAGCTTAATTTCCAGGGACACATTCTAAATATATCAAAAAAAGTTTCAAAAACTGTTGGCATTCTTTCCAAGATCAGATATTATGTACCCCGCCCTGCCCTGGTGACTCTCTATTACTCCCTCATCTATCCATATCTCAACTATGGTATTTGTGCTTGGGGTTCTACTACCCAAAATCATTTACGTCCTCTAATTACTCAACACAAAGCTGCTATTAGGACAATATCCAACTCTGGCCCCAGACATCACTCGGTACCCCTACTCAAATCTCTCAATATGTTAGATATTAAGTCACTGCACATTCTCTCATGTGTATTATACATATATAAAACGCTGAACTGTAATGCCAATCCTGACCTCAAAAGCTTCATTGAAAGCTGTAACAGAACCCATGAGCACCACACCAGAAATAAATACAGTTTTGATATTCCAAGAGTACGACTTAACCAAACTAGAAATGCTCTACAAATCAAGGGACCCAGAATGTGGAATGACCTTCCCAACCATGTTAAAGACTGTACCTCTCTCAACCAGTTTAAGATTAAAACTAAACACTACCTGTTAAACTCCCTGTAACCTACCTTACCCCTCTATTGTCAACCCATGTCTTATTTTTTTTTTTTTTCTTATTCAACGCTGTTTGTCTACATATTGTATTTGTGCTGCTTTTCAGTCATGTTCCCCCCTTTTTTTTGTACCTTTATTTGTATCTGTTCTCAAAACATTTTATTCTTTTTGTTCAATTAGCATTAAGTTTTAGATATTAATGTTTTCTTGCCCGAAACGCATTGCGTAATAGTGGCTTTAGGCATTGTATGTACTAGCTCTATCTATAAATCGATCAACTTATGTAAAATCTCTCTATGTATGTACCTTTCCTGAATAAACATATTTATATTTATTTATTTATTTATTTTACTTACCATATGTCAAGTGCTCACTTCTAGTGCAAGTTGGGGGTTGCAGACTTTACATGTACTAGGCACTAGCATATCATTACCCCTGGAAATTCTTAAATATTCTTTTCTATGCCCTCTGTGTATACAGAATATATTTTATACATACTGTACTGGTTGTGCCACTTTTTTTTTTTTTTTTTTTTTTTTTTTTGAGATATATACAAGAGTTGTTACATTCTTGTACAGCCACTAGTACGCGTAGCGTAGCCCACACTGTCCGCGGACAGTGTGGGCTACTCTTCGTTTTTCCTGACAGCACTTATATGTCTCGCCTACCTCCGGAGGCTAGCATCTTCACAGCTGAACTTTGTGCTATTTTCTATGCTCTTCGTCTCTTGCTTTCTCGTTGTCAATCTTCCTTTGTAGTTGTCGTTGACTCCCGTAGTGCCCTCGTGGCTCTCGAGTCCTTTAATCCAGTCCATCCAGTGGTCGTCGAGATTCAGCAATGGCTGTTTCTTATTTCCAGTAAATTTAAGTCAGTTGAGTTTTGCTGGGTTCCCAGCCATATTGGTGTGTCTTTAAATAAGCATGTGGACGCTGCCGCTAGGGAAGCTGTCCGCTCTTGTCCCATCTCCCGTAAAGGTGTTCCTTATTCTGACTTTTATCTAGTTATCCATTCCTCCAGCCTTACCCGTTGGTCTTCGGTTACTGGTAACAAATTGTGTTCTCTTAAGAGTAGTGTGTCCTCATGGCCTTCCTCCTACCACCGTAACCAGCAGTGAAAAACGGCTCTGGCGAGGTTGCGTATTGGCCACACGCGCTTAACTCACGGTCACTTAATGGAGCACCGCCCTGCTCCTTGTTGTCCAAATTGCTTTGTCTCTCATACGGTTGTGTATATCCCTGTTGAATGTCCTGACTTCCAGGACAAGCGTGTGTCTTGCTTTCTGACCGTCCCTCGCGGTCACATGTCCCTTGATAGAATAATAGGTGACTCGGATACTTTTGATATCGTTCGCCTTATGCGTTTTTGTTCTCGTATTGGCATTCTTGGTGATATTTAGCGCCCTCTGATTATTTGGCACTTTGATGGTGCTACATAGCCTTCCCGGTTTGATAATTACCTTTTTTTATCCCTCGATGGAATTTTTGGTGAATCGGATACTTTTGATATCGTTCGCCTTATGCGTTTCTGTTCACGTATTGGCATCCTTGGCGATATTTAGTGCCCTCTGATTATTCCGCACATTTGATGGTGCTACACGACCTTCCCGGTTTGGTGCCTTCTTTTGATAATTACTTACCCACATGAATAGATGTACTGTACATGCCTAATTTTAGATACAGTAATTTATAGTACCAAAAAATACAATGTTCAACTCAAATTTTTTTTTATAAAGGTTTATTACTTTATCTGTTACTGTTGTTACCAATTGTGTGTTGTAGTTAATGGTCATTACATAGTGGTCTATTAATTACAGTATCTGTACCTAGAATGTGTGATTGCCTACCTGACAGGGGCCTGACAACTGAGTGAACAGCGCTTGGGATTCGTAGTCCTAAGGTTCCGGGTTCGATCCCCGGTGGAGGCAGAAACAAAAATGAAAGTTTCTTTCACCCTGATGATCCTGTTCACCTAGCAGTAAATAGGTACTTGGGAGTTAGACAGCTGCTACCGGCTGCTTCCTGGGGGTGTGTAACAAAAAGGAGGCCTGGTCAACGACCGGGCCTCGGGGATGCTAAGCCCCCGAAATCATCTCATGATAACCTCAAGATTGACACAAGGGTTTATGCAACCGAAGTTGAGAGTAGGACAAGATGGGGAAGGAAAGTGGTCAGTGCAATGAAACCCTGGTTAGAAAACAAAAGATAATTTGTATTGATAAAAAGACTTAAATAGGGTATGATATATTTTTTAGTGCATGTATATACATTTACTTTTTAGAGCCACTAATTATGTGCTAATGTTGACAGTGGTTCTTCTAAAAAACTGGGCTCCTGCCACCACAAGATTTAGTTGCTTCAGTGGACAGGTATCTGATCCTGATAATAACACGTTAATTTGGTACGAAAAGGGTAAAAACAAGAAGTTCTGTAATGAAACCTGCAAGTAGCCCAAAAGATAAAAAAAATCTAATAACAAAAGAGACAAAGGAAGGAGAACCTAGAGTCGGTAAGTAAGTAATTATCAAAAGAAGGCACCGAACTGGGAAGGCTATATAGCACCATCAAATGTGCAGAATAATCAGAGGGCATTAAATATCACCAAGGATACCAATACGAGAACAGAAACGCATAAGGCGAACGATATAAAAAGTATCCGAGTCACTAAGAATTCTATTGAGGGACAAGCGACAGCATGGGACGGTCGGAAAACAAGACACGCTCGTCCCGGAAGTCAGGACGTTCAACAAGGATATGCACGACCTTAAGAGGGACAATGCAATTCGGACAATAAGGAGCAGGGCGGCGCTCCATTAAGTGACCATGAACTTAGCGAGTATGGCCAATACGCAACCTCGCCAGAGCCGTTTCCCATTGCCGGTTACAGTGATAGGAGGACGGCCACGAGAGCACACAACTCTTAAGAGTACGCAGTTTGTTACCAGTAACAGAAGACCAACAAGCCTGCCAACGGGAAAGGATAACTGGGTAAAAGTCGGAATAAGGAATACCTTTACGAGAGATGGGACAAGAGCGGACAGCTTCCCTGGCGGTAGCATCCGTACGCTCATTTAAAGACACCAACATGGCTGGGAACCCAGCAAAACTCAAATGACTAAAATTTACTGTGAATAAGAAACGGCCAATGCTGGATCTCGACAACCACTGGATGAACCGGATAAAAGGACTCGAGAGCCATGAGGGCACTACGAGAGTCAACAATAACGACAAAGTAAGATTGACAACAAGAAAGCAGGAGACTTGGAGAATAGAGAATAGCATAAAGTTCCGCTGAGAAGATGCTAGTCTCCGGAGGTAAGCGACACATAAGTGCAATCAAGAAAAACAACAGAGTAACCTACACCGTCCGCAGACTTAGACCCATCGGTGAAGATGGAAACGGAGCGGGAGTGAGAAGCAAAATGTTCAAGGAAAAGGCGTTTTAGAACCGTAGGAGGGGTAAAAGCTTTACCCACATTTCTCTTGACTAACATTAACAAACCACCTCTAGAGTCAAGGGAGTTAAGTTTTAGGCTGCACAATGAAACTGCTATAGACAATTTTATAACTGCTGCTGATAATGTCAACTGGGAGTCCGAGTTAGGTAACATAGGGGACATCAACCTAGCAGTGCAATCTTTTCTTCAAAGAACTCTTAGCCTTTATAACACCCACTGTCCTATGCTTACAAAACAAGTCACAACCAAAAGGCTTAACAATCCCTGGCTTACAAAGGGAATACTTAAATCCATTAATAAAAACATGACCTTGAGAAGAAGTACAGGTTAGGAACCGTCTCCAAACAATTCTCAAAGAATTACTCCTTATTGCTATCCAAGATAATTAGACGAGCCAAAACTAAATACTACGAAGATAAATTTACCCAAATAAAGAGCAACATTAAAAAAACTTGGAGCACAATTTCACAAATATTGGGATCAAAGAAGATTTTAAATAACAAACCAACACTCCTGTCCAATAACGATGGTCAGCTTTCAGCCTCTGATTCTGCTATTGAGTTCAATAGGTTCTCTTCCATTGGGTCATCCCTTGCAAATGATATTCCATCTTCCAGTACTGATGTTAAGGACCATCTTATAGGTAACTAACTATCCACAGTCTCTGTACCTAAAGCCTACTAATTCCACTGACATCAATGAGATAATCCTTTCCCTTAAAACCAAGTCTAGTGCCCTTGATGAGATACCAACTTTAATTTACAAAAAAAGCCTCCAGATCTTTAGCCCCTGCTATTGTATTGCTCTTCAACAAGTCACTTGAACTCCAAACCTTTCCAGATATTCTAAAAAAGCGAGAGTAACCCCTGTCCACAAGTGTGGTGAACTCACTGATCATTGTCAACAACTTCAGACCTATATCAATTCTGCCAAACTTGTCAAAAATAAAGAGATCACATCACCACATTTGTGGTGAGATCACCACAAATGTGGTGATCTCACAGATGTTAACAACTACAGACCCATATCAATCCTGCCTAACGTGTCAAAAATTTTGAAAAACTAATCTACAAGCAGCTTTACTCTTATCTAGCCAAACACAATATACTTAGCTCTTGCCAATTTGGCTTTAGACCCAAAAAAGCACTAACGATGCACTTATTAGTATGATTAACTTGATTCATGCAGCTCTTGATAAAAATGAGTTCCCTGTTGGGCTATTTGTGGACCTGCGTAAGGCTTTTGACACTGTCAACCACCAAAACCTTCTTCTTAAATTACATCATTATGGAGTCAGAGGTCACTCCCTGCAATACCTCAAATCTTACCTTACTGACAGGCTCAAGTATGTTTCTGTGAATAATTCAATTTCTCCCACCCTACCCATCAACATTACCTGGTTGATACCTGGTTGATGGGGTTCTGGGAGTTCTTCTACTCCCCAAGCCCGGCCCGAGGCCAGGCTTGACTTGTGAGAGTTTGGTCCACTAGGCTGTTGCTTGGAGCGGCCCGCAGGCGCACATACCCACCACAGCCCGGCTGGTCCGGAACTCCTTGGAGGAATAAATCTAGTTTCCTCTTGAAGATGTCCACGGTTGTTCCGGCAATATTTCTTATGCTTGCTGGGAGGACGTTGAACAACCGTGGACCTCTGATGTTTATACAGTGTTCTCTGATTGTGCCTATGGCACCCCTGCTCTTCACTGGTTCTATTCTGCCTTTTCTTCCATATCGTTCACTCCAGTACGTTGTTATTTTACTGTGTAGATTTGGGACCTGGCCCTCCAGTATCTTCCAGGTGTATATTATTTGATATCTCTCTCGTCTTCTTTCTAGTGAGTACATTTGGAGAGCTTTGAGACGATCCCAATAATTTAGGTGCTTTATCGCGTCTATACGTGCTGTATATGTTCTCTGTATTCCCTCTATTTCAGCAATCTCTCCTGCTCTGAAGGGGGAAGTGAGTACTGAACAGTACTCAAGACGGGACAGCACAAGTGACTTGAAGAGTACAAGCATTGTGATGTGATCCCTGGATTTGAAAGTTCTCGTAATCCATCCTATCATTTTTCTGGCTGTCGCAATATTTGCTTGGTTATGCTCCCTAAACGTTAGGTCGTCAGACATCATTATTCCCAAATCCTTTACATGCTGTTTTCCTACTATGGGCACATTTGATTGTGTTTTGTACTCTGTATTATGTTTAAGGTCCTCATTTTTACCGTACCTGAGTACCTGGAATTTATCACTGTTAAACATCATGTTATTTTCTGATGCCCAGTCGAAAACTTTATTAATATCAGCTTGAAGTTTTTCAATGTCTTCAGCCGAGGTAATTTTCATACTGATTTTTGTGTCATCTGCAAAGGATGATACGAAGCTGTGACTTGTATTTTTGTCTATATCTGATATGAGAATAAGGAAAAGCAGCGGTGCAAGGACTGTACCCTGAGGTACAGAGCTTTTAACTGCACTTGGACTAGATTTTATATGGTTGACCGTTACTCGCTGAGTCCTGTTTGACAGAAAACTGAGTATCCAGCGTCCTACTTTACCGGTTATTCCCATTGACTTCATTTTGTGTGCTATCACGCCATGGTCACATTTATCGAAAGCCTTTGCGAAGTCCGTGTATATCACATCAGCATTCTGTTTTTCTTCTAATGCCTCAGTGACTTTATCGTAGTGCTCAAGTAGCTGTGAGAGGCACGATCTTCCCGCTCGAAATCCATGTTGGCCTGGGTTGTGAAGGTCATTGGTCTCCATGAAATTGGTGACCTGACTCCTAATCACTCTCTCAAATACTTTTATTATGTGCGATGTCAGTGCAACTGGTCTATAATTCTTTGCCAATGCTTTGCTCCCTCCCTTGTGTAGAGGGGCTATGTCTGCCACTTTAAGTGCATCTGGTATCTCTCCCGTGTCCAAGCTCTTCCTCCACACTATACTGAGTGCCTGTGCTACCGGCACTTTGCATTTCTTTATAAATATTGAATTCCATGAGTCTGGACCTGGGGCCGAGTGCATGGGCATGTTTTCAATTTCTCTTTCAAAATTTAGTGCGCTCGTGTTGATATCAGTTATATTTACAGGGGTTTGGATATCACGCATAAAGAAATTGTCTGGATCTTCTACTTTCATGTTGTTTATTGGAGTGCTAAACATGTCCTCATACTGCTTTTTTAGGATTTCACTAATTTCTTTGTCATCCTCCGTGTATGAACCTTCACTTGTACGAATAGGTCCAATACTGGCAGTAGTTTTTGCTTTTGATTTCGCATATGTGAAGAAGTATTTTGGATTTTTCTTTATTTCCTGAATTGCTTTCTGTTCTAACTGCCTTTCTTCAGTTTCATATGAGTGTTTCAATTTCCGCTCGATTTCTTCAATCTCCCTATTTAAATTATTCCTTCTTTGACGGGAAATTCGTGTCTGCATAAGCAGTTCCGTTATTCTTTTCCTGCGTTTATAGTGTCTTCTGCGTTCTCTTTCTACGTTGGATCTCTTTCTGGCTTTTGGGATTTTGGGATCTCTTTCTCAAAGCATTAGTGTTCCTCAGGGCAGCATACTTGGCCCTCTCCTCTTTCTCATCTACATTAATGACCTTCCAAATGCCTCCCAAAACCTCAAACCAATTCTATTTGCTGACGACACAACCTTCATTTCTGATCAGAGAGAAAAACAAATCAGGAGCGGGGGGGACCTTAATTTATTAACTAATGTTTACAGAGCAACTGCTGTACCGAAGTCGTGTAACATGACTGAGTAGAATGCCAGTACTGCAAAGATGCAACTAAGGGAATAAGTCATAGGACGTTAACCATGCCTAGAGCCAGCTAGCCGAAGCAATGTTGCAGTACTCGCAATCAGCTTAATAGTCGGAGACATCACAGTCTCCGTGGTGTAGTGGTAAGACACTCGCCTGGCGTTCCGCGAGCGCTATGTCATGGGTTTGTATCCTGGCCGGGGAGGATTTACTGGGCGCAAATCCTTAACTGTAGCCTCTGTTTAACGCAACAGTAAAATGTGTACTTGGATGAAAAAACGATTCATCGCGGCGGGGATCGTATTCCAGGGACCTGCCCGAAACGCTACGCGTACTAGTGGCTGTACTCTTGTATATATCTAAAAAAAAAAAAAAAAATAATAATAATAGAGGCATCTACGGAATCAACAAGGTGCCTATGGAGGGAGAAATCGTCAGGAGGTGAAGAATCCCAAGGGAGGAAATCAAAGTATTTGGCCCACGAAGTGGGACCAAACAAGGCTTGGTACACATCAGTACGGGAAAGGATCGTGCGAGTGCACCGTGGCATGGAGGGTGTTGAGAACCCCCAGAGAGAGAGGGGTTAAAAGGCGCAGTAGTCACAACGAGAGACCGAGCCGTGCCAGGGGACAAGGTGGTCACCACTGGGGACTTGTGGCTCGACCCAACCACAGAGGAGGGAGGGGAGCCGAGGGGAGTAGTCAGGAGGGTCAAAGAAGGAGCAAGGTTAGGGCCCAATGCAGCGGGGGCTACAGAGCCCGGTCTTCCAACGCAGTCCGACTTGGGGGCTTGGTCGCCCACCCCACGAGCCTGAGAGGGGACAAGAGGAACATTATCTGACATAAAAAAGAGAGGTAACACTTTCATGCACGAATGTGCCCCCACACCCACCATGGAGTCACAATTAGAAGTAGGACACCCAACAAGAGACATATTGCCGATCCTGCCAGGGCCCCCTAGGGTGCGTCGTGAGTATACGCCCCACAAACGCCACCTTAAGAACCGTCAGTCCGTCGAGATCGAGTTCAGTGATGAAAGAAGGATTGACAATAAAAGGTTCCCCTTGCTCTCGAGGTAGGGTACTATAGTTCTATGGGTGCAAAAGTATGTCTCCTCAAACAACCGAGCGCCAAAACAATGATCAAAACAGGCACGTACAAGGTCAGCGGGAAATGACAATCAAAAAGGAGAAGAGGGGGGGGAGAAAAACGAAACAAAATGAAAAGAAAAAGTTGTCCAGCAAAATTAGTGAGGACAGCAGCATTAGTATAAGGCCACAAAAGGACAGAGGACTGTCCCATGGAGCATCACACTCCGGCAGCCGCCCACCAAGCACCCTCACTGCATCAACAAGCCGGACAGGGAGGGGGGTATTCATGTGGGTAAATAAATCGCAATTTAACATTTTAATTTTCCTATTGAAAGAAAAATTCTATATCACTCTTGTGTAGAATAATAGAGAGTACATTAGTAATATCAGTATTATTGTACTGATATTATAAAGACACAAAAATGGAATCAATACAGGAGGAGGCCAAACCCCCAAACATACCAGCGATACAAAGATGCGAGAAACAACTACACAGCAGTGAGGAGAGAGGCAGAAAGAAATTTTGAAAAAGGGATTACAGACAAATGTAAAACAGAACCAGGTCTATTCTATAAATTCATAAACAACAAATTGCAGATAAAGGATAATATTCAGAGGTTGAAAATGGGAAATAGATTCACGGAAAATGAAAAGGAAATGTGTGAAACATTAAACAAAAAGTTCCAAAGTGTGTTTGTACAAAATGAAATCTTCAGGGAACCAGATACAATAAGAATTCCAGAGAACAACATAGAGCACATAGGTGTCTAGAGACAAAGTGGAAAAAATGCTAAAGGAGCTAGGTAAGAACAAAGCAGTTGATCCAGATGGAGTTTCACCATGGGTTCTGAGAGAATGTGCACCTGAGCTCAGCATTCCTCTTCAACTGATTTTTCAGGAATCCCTGTTTACAAGAGTTGTAACTGATGTGTGGAAAAAGGCTAACATAGTTCCAATCTACAAAAGTGGAAGCAGGGAAGACCCCCTTAATTATACACCAGTATTATTGACAAGTGTAATAGTCAAAATATTGGAAAAAATAATTAAAACTAAATGGGTAGAACACCTGGAGAGAAATGATATAATATCAGACAGACAGTATGGTTTTTGATCTGGAAGATCCTGTGTATCGAATTTACTCAGTTTTTATGATCGAGCAACAGAGATATTACAGGAAAGAGATGGTTGGGTTGACTGCGTCTATCTGGACCTAAAAAAGGCTTTTGACAGAGTTCCACATAAGAGGTTGTTCTGGAAACTGGAAAATATTGGAGGGGTGACAGGTAAGCTTCTAACATGGATGAAAAATTTTCTGACTGATAGAAAAATGAGGGCAGTGATCAGAGGCAATGTATCGGACTGGAGAAATGTCACAAGTGGAGTACCACAGGGTTCAGTTCTTGCACCAGTGATGTTTATTGTCTACATAAATGATCTACCAGTTGGTATACAGAATTATATGAACATTTTTGCTGATGATGCTAAGATAATAGGAAGGATAAGAAACTTAGATGATTGTCATGCCCTTCAAGAAGACCTGGACAAAATAAGTACATGGAGCGCCTCTTGGCAAATGGAATTTAATGTTAATAAATGCCATGTTATGGAATGTGGAATAGGAAAACATAGACCCCACACAACCTATATATTATGTGAGAAATCTTTAAAGAATTCTGATAAACAAAGAGATCTAGGGGTGGTTCTAGATAGAAAACTATCACCTGTGGACCACACAAAGAATATTGTGCGAGGAGCCTATGCCACGCTTTCTAACTTCAGAATTGCTTTTAAATACATAGATGGCGATATACTAAAGAAATTGTTCACGACTTTTGTTAGGCCAAAGCTAGAATATGCAGCGGTTGTGTGGTGACCATATCTTAAGAAGCACATCAACAAACTGGAAAAGGTGCAAAGACACGCTACTAAGTGGCTCCCAGAACTGAAGGGCAAGAGCTATGAGGAGAGGTTAGAGGCATTAAATATGCCAAAACTAGAAGACAGAAGAAAAAGAGGTGATATGATCACTACATACAAAATAGTAACAGGAATTGATAAAATCGATAGGGAAGATTTCCTGAGACCTGGAACTTTAAGAACAAGAGGTCATAGATATAAACTAGCTAAACACAGATGCCGAAGAAATATAAGAAAATTCACTTTCGCAAACAGAGTGGTAGACGGTTGGAACAAGTTAGGGGAGATGGTGGTGGAGGCCAAGATCGTCAGTAGTTTCAAAGCGTTATATGACAAAGAGTGCTGGGAAGACGGGACACCACGAGCGTAGCTCTCATCCTGTAACTACACTTAGGTAAATACACTTAGGCAATTACATAATATACTGTAGTAAACTTTAGACAACACCCACCAGTGGGCCTCGAACCCAGAAAGCAATGTTGGTGTAGTGGACTAAGGCATACTAGTTATGGCAGCTACTAGAAGGTAGTTGTGCTTTCTGGGTTCAAGGCCCACTGGTGGGTGTTGTCTAAAGTTTGTTAAACTTCACTTGCTGTTTAAGCAAGTCAGTGCATACTGTATATATATATGTAATGGAACACTTTTGATATGCATTAGAGGCAAGATCTATGCCAAGCTTATAATTAATAATAAGCATAAAAATTAACATTGTACTATTTCTTACATTATACTTGGCAAGCTTGAGTTATATAAGCTTTGTCAGGATGAGAACAGTGACTTGTGCTATGCCAACTTTAAGGTCATACTATCTGCTTACCAGACAAAAAATTCTCTTGGAAGGAAAATTATGCAGGTACACTGTATCTATAAAACCATCAATCAAACAAGTCTCAATAGTATAATCTGTCTGACTAGAACACAAATATATTTTATTGGTATTTGAGCTTATGTGTTACCTAATAATGAAAAATTGTGCTAGCTATGAAATTCCATAAATTATCTGAAACATTTACCACACCAGTGCAAAATTATATGTCACAAACCAATGTCTTGGCTTGCTAACACAATCAAACTTTTCTATATTCAGCTCCAATAGAGCCAATTTGGCGACATTTGAATGATTACATACTCCATCACAGATGGACTTACAGCATTCTGTGCCTCATACTTTCTCTCTACTGCATATAGCAACTCTGTTTCATTTCAAACGTGCAGAATAATAATTCAATACCTACTGTATACATTAAGTAACAACAGGTAACATGATATCATATCTAATGTAGATGTAAATACTGTATAACTAATTTATCTATATAAACAGATTTTCTATCTGACTTTCACAGGACAAATACGAGAGAAAGTTTTAGTCGTGAGAACTGAAACCCTTGCAATACTGTACTAGTTCCAAATTATGTGGGGTACCTTTAGCAACATTCATAGCACAATTAAAGCCTTAGATTTAAGTAATAATTATTTAATACTGTACTACAGCATGCCTACATTATTCCTGTACCTACATTATATGCTTGAATACTAGAATGCAATTCTTAAATTTTACATAAAACTTGATTAATTTTTTTGGATAATGTCTTTCAACTGCAAAGTGTGTACGGATGTACAGGATATGTATCAAAATAGATCTGATATTTTAATATTATAATTTCTCACATTTTATAATAAATACAAAAATACTGAACTATAGAAAAAACTAATAAATCTGAGAAAACAATGCATGAAACAATAGTGTTATACATTATTAACTGTATGGAACATACATTAGTACATTAAGTGCAACTACCCAAATATACTATAGTAGTAACATGCAAGACCATTAAAAATGATGTTTAAAAATAAAATGGTTACTGGACATACTCTGAAATTACCTCAAGAGCAAAACCACATCTAATCCTATTAGGTGCTGCAATACTTAACTACCAAAAGCAACACAATTAATCAAATACTAACTGTGCTTGACAACTAAGAGCATGTATTTAGCACTCCAAGCATTGATGACAGGACGTTGTTATAAACATTGGGTGTTTATTGTCAGTTCAAGTGATTCACTGCACACAACATGCCCTCAAAGTTGTGACGACAAGTACAACAGCTCACAAAGCTGAATCTGAATTATAATGTTCAAACTCACAAGAAAGTGTGAAAATAAAAGCAAAGTATTGTATGTACCATATTCAAGTATGTTGTTTGATGATATCATTTCTCCCAAACAATGTAAGCCATCAGTACAATTATTATATAATTTCATTCCATACAGCACTGTGATTATAGCTGTATATTTATGTTGAGGATGTTTATGTAACACTCTCTTGAAAGACGAAGAGTCAGGGGTAACATGATTGAAGTATAAAATGGGATGAAAGGCATAAATAAAATTTTTAATATAAAAAAAAAATTTAAACACGAGACAGTAGATTACCCTTTTGCTCTATGTGAGGTTTCTGTCCACGCTAAGCTAAGGTCCTAAGACACCTGTGTTATCATTCGATTCGTGTACTGCCCCAAACTCCCCACTTGATAATATCCTTTGAGCAGATCACAGCAAGCACAGATGCCTGGCCAGAGGAGGCCACTGTTGGAAGACGAACCAACCCAAAGACGCAGGGGTGCGAACCCCATACGTCAGGGGTGAAGGAAAGCTCCAAAACTGGGATACTCACTTGTCAGTCATCGCCTTTTCACCGCTTAGGGCTAGAAACAGGAGGTACTCCCACACTGTAGTAGATTTATGGAACACATCACCAGATAACATAATAGACACAGAATTGTAAGATTATTTTAAGATTAAACACTTACATAGATATGATATAAATGAGCAAGTTGATATAAATAGGAGCTACCTCATATTGGCCAATAGACTTTTGCTGTTTCCTATTTTTGTGGTCCTGTTTTTTCCTATTTCATCACAACATAATGATGACAAAATCTAGAAGGAATGTAGACTGCCACACTTTTCAACAGATATATACTGTTCATAAGTTGTTGTTTTTCCCCCCAGTCAGGGGTGAAAATTTAGATGACAGCCTCATTTTGAGGATTAATTGATTAAGGATTCAATGGAATCAGTATTTATTGGAATGTATTAAACAAGAATATATTTTTACATACCTGGTTGATACCTGGTTGATGGGTTCTAGAAGTTCTTCTACTCCCCAAGCCCGGCCCGGGGCTAGGCTTGACTTGTGAGAGTTTGGTCCACAGGCTGTTGCTTGAGCGGCCCGCAGGCCCACATACCCACCACAGCCCGGTTGGTCCGGCACTCCTTGAAGGAAACAATTTAGTTTCCTCTTGAAGATGTCCACGGTTATTCCTGTAATATTTCTGATGCTCGCTGGTAGGACGTTGAGCAACCGTGGACCTCTGATGTTTATACAGTGTTCTCTGATTGTGCCCATGGCACCTCTGCTCTTCACTGGTTCTCTTCTGCATTTTCTTCCATGTCGTTCACTCCAGTACGTTGTTATTTTACTGTGCAGATTTGGGACCTGTCCCTCCAGTATTTTCCATGTATATATTATTTGGTATCTCTCTCGTCTCCTTTCTAGTGAGTACATTTGGAGAGCTTTGAGACGATCCCAATAATTTAGGTGCTTAATCTCGTCTATGCGTGCCGTATATGTTCTCTGTATTCCCTCAATTTCAGCAATCTCTCCTGCTCTGAAGGGGGAAGTGAGTACTGAGCAGTACTCAAGACGGGACAACACAAGTGATTTGAAGAGTACAACCATTGTGATGGGATCTCTGGACTTGAAGGTTCTCGTAATCCATCCTATCATTTTTCTGGCTGATGCAATACTTGCTTGGTTATGCTCCCTGAACGTTAGGTCGTCGGACATCATTATTCCCAAATCCTTGACATGCTGTTTTCCTACTATGGGCAGATTCAATTGTGCTTTGTACCCTGTATTATGTTTAAGATCCTCATTTTTGCAGTGTACCCTGTATTATGTTTAAGATCCTCATTTTTGCAGTGTACCCTGTATTATGTTTAAGATCCTCATTTTTGCCGTATCTGAGTACCTGGAATTTATCACCGTTAAACATCATGATATTTTCTGCTGCCCAATCGAAAACTTTGTTAATATCTGTTTGTAGTTTATCAATGTCTTCAGCAGAGGTAATTTTCATGCCGATTTTTGTATCATCTGCAAAGGATGACACGAAGCTGTGACTTGTGTTTTTGTCTATATCTGATATGAGAATAAGGAACAGCAGTGGTGCAAGGACTGTACCTTGAGGTAGTTTTTTTTTTTTTTTTTTTTTTTGAGATATATACAAGAGTTGTTACATTCTTGTACAGCCACTAGTACGGGTAGCGTTTCGGGCAGGTCCCTGGAATACGATCCCCCACCGCGATGAATCGTTTTTTCATCCAAGTACACATTTTACTGTTGCGTTAAACAGAGGCTACAGTTAAAGATTTGCGCCCAGTAAATCCTCCCCGGCCAGGATACGAACCCATGACATAGCGCTCGCGGAACGCCAGGCAAGTGTCTTACCACTACACCACGGAGACTGCTTTTAACTGCGCTCGGACTCGATTTTACTTGATTGACTGTTACTCTTTGTGTTCTGTTCGACAGGAAATTGAGTATCCAGCGTCCTACTTTACCAGTTATACCCATTGACCTCATTTTGTGTGCAATCACTCCATGGTCACATTTGTCGAATGCCTTTGCAAAATCTGTGTATACGACATCCGCGTTATGTTTTTCCTCTAATGCCTCAGTGATTTTGTCATAATGGTCAAGTAGTTGTGAGAGGCATGATCTTCCTGCTCTAAATCCATGTTGGCCTGGATTGTGGAGGTCATTGGTTTCCATGAATCTAGTGACCTGACTCCTGATCACTCTTTCAAATACTTTTATTATGTGGGACGTTAGTGCAACTGGTCTATAATTCTTTGCCAATGCTTTGCTACCACCCTTGTGTAGAGGGGCAATGTCTGCTGCTTTAAGCGCATCTGGTATCTCCCTTGTGTCCAAGCTCTTCCTCCACACTATACTGAGTACCTGTGCTACTGGCACTTTGCATTTCTTTATAAATATTGAATTCCATGAGTCTGGACCCGTGGCTGAGTGCATGGTCATATTGTCAATTTCTCTTTCAAAATCTACCACGCTCGTGTTGATATCAGTTATATTTACAGGTGTTTGAGTATCATTCATAAAGAAATTGTCTGAATCTTCCACTTTCATGATGAGTATCGGAGTGCTAAACATGTCTTCATACTGCTTTTTTTAGGATTTCATTAATTTCTTTGTCATCCTCAGTGTATGAACCTTCACTAATACGAATAGGACCAATATATTTAAAAAATTTATTTTAAATGGATCAAGGAATTAATATATAAACCAGGGTGACTTTGAGCATATTTTTTTTTGCCTTACACTGAGGTTTTCAACCTTGTGCTTCAAGTTGAATATTGGACAAAAAAAAATTAAAAACAATTTATGATGCTTTGCAATTTGCAATAACCACTTAACTTGCAATTAAGTTAAGTATGAACTTAAAGGGGGGTTATTGTAGTAGTGCTTTTATTATAAAATTAATGTTTAATGATTCTCCAATACCTCTGCAGGTTTCATGAAATGTTGATAATTAGAGTAGTGATCCAGTGTGATTTATCTTAATACATTATAAACACAGTATATTCTATTATATTTTTCTGCACTACAATACAACCATATACAATTCAAATTAAAAGAAAATTAAAATCTTAAGGTGATATTGGGAAGCCTCAAGATTTATGTATGGAATACATTAAAATTTTTAATACAGTAAGATAATGAGACAGACAGAAAGGGTAGCCAAGGTTTTGTCATGACCAGAAGGATATATTGGGTGCGATAATTACAGTACTTATGTCATCAGTGTATTTACCTAATATCCTGCATATAAAATAAATGTTTTAAATCAAAGTAAAAAATTTTCATCATAGGATATAGGCCTACTATTGGCACAATCCCTCTATGTACAAAACTGGATATCTTTGGCAGTGTTAATATAAAGGTTATCTTTAAGCTTATGTTTCAAGTCTATATGCATGGAATAAACCGCTTTTGATTGATTAAATATAAAACCTCAAAACTTTTACCTGTATCTTTTTATGATCAAATACAATCACATGACTACATTCATATAAATTATATAAATTTTATATATATATACTGTATGTGTGTGTGTATATATATATATATATATATATATATATATATATATATATATATATATATATATATATATATATATATATATATATATATATATATATAGAGCATACCGGGAATGACTAAAATAGATAATGTTTATTATGCTAAAAATATAAATTTATACACATTTTGAAAACCGTTCATTCACTATGACTAGATAAAACATTTTTGTTCACTAGATTAGGTCAATATTGAAGCACAACTACTGTACTTTGCCATATAGTATAATAAGAATTTTAAATGGCACTGTTTATACAAAATTAGGTTTTGTTATAGTATGAATCCAACACACTTTGTAATATTGTATTGCTTATATTGTCTAATGAACCCTTAAAAACCAGCAATACCAAAATCTAAAGTGTACGGTACTCTGTTTTTTGTAGGGTGGCATTTCCAGAGTTCCAGACTCTTCAGATACGTGATTTTACACCATGACAAAAATCTATTTTGTGCTCATCATATACCTGTATAATAATACTTGACTAAAACCTACATGAGCATCACTTTGAAGCATTATTTCTTAGGGCCACCAGCTAAAAAACAGCAGCTGTAATATGGTGCTAAATGTAACGTGATAGGCAAGTGATGGCATCACTTGGCCTCATTGCTATTGTCATTTCCATCGTGCTTATCTATTTTCACTACACAAGCCACTTCTTGCATTCAAAATCATGATAAATGGAAATTTATTAAATATTTCAACAACTAGTTCATGACACACTTTCAAGAGTTTAAGAATCAAAATAATGTCAACAAGAACCTGTTAAGGTATTCTTAAGACATTCTAAAGATATTCTGTATACAAGTGGCTTATGCAATGGTGAACCTGGTGTCAGCAAGTTCATAATGCAAGAATGCATGGACCAAATATGATAATATGAATACTGCATACAAATGTAAGAAAAATAAAATGATTAATTTAAAATTTGAGAGAGAAAGCTCTAATGGAAGTCAATAAAAACACACGCATATAAAAGATCAAGGTTAAAGGGCTCAAGTGAATCAAAGAACACTATGAATGACTTATGTGACAAAATTTAAAATACTGTACAGTAATTTAAAATGGTGGGCTAAAATATCACAGACATAAAATTATTTTATTTTTGTTTCAAAGTTTTCCAGCTTCTGCATATACGTAATTCCATTTTTTTTTGTGAAGGAAGGCAGACCTGAAGGTGGTTTAAATTGCATCTAATGATCGTCTCCTAACAGTCAGATACCATGCTAAGGTTTTAACTAAACTAAATAAAAATCTAACTAAATTTAAACACATTCGTACGGACATTAGTAGTTTATGGCTGTCAGAGATCATACCCATTATGACAAATGGTAACTACAGATCATCATGACCCTTAACTCAAGACATTCATATTAAAATAGAAATCTGTAGATAATTACTATACTGTAGTCAACCAAGGATTTTATGAACACTTGAGAGAGTTCCTGATTCTTTATTTGTGTATCAAGAGCAATATATAAAGTAGTGTTGTGCAGATCTACCTTGATTCCACAGCTCATCAAAATCATAATGGTTATTCATCTACCAAATAAAATTTATTAATGAAATACTACTCTCCATGAAATTTTAATTACAGTAGCAATATCTTTCTTTTAAGAACTCTTTCAGCCTTTGTTATTTTAAATCAGAGATACATGACTAAGCAATTTTTTGTTCTCAATCCACAATAGTTTCACTTCACGGTAAGCACTTTCTTTAGTTACAGTACTTATCTTCTAATACTTAATGTGAGAAATATTCTAGATGAAAGCCATCCTCTTGACTACCTTCAGTTATGATACACAGCCTCTGATACCACAAGTTGAAGGATGTCATAGGCCATGTGACAGTTCTCTCTTCCCAGCATTTCTTCTACCCGAGTAACAGCCTCACCAACCACACATCCTTCCCGCTCCTGGGCTTCCTCCAAGTGATGATATGCTGCAAGCAATGGTCATGTCACAACTATCATGCAACCAAACCGTATTGCTTTCAATGATTAATTTGTGAAAAAGTAAAGCACTATTAAGTAGGTGTACTGTAGTGCATTTAATGCACAAAAGATGTTACAACATATTTGCAGCAACATAAAAAAATTTGCATGATCTCAACATCTAACACATAGGTTCAAACCTTTGCCAAGGCCCTTGTGGATTTGTTCATTTGATATATTATGTTATTGTGATTTCTGTGTGAATATTAAACATTGTTTTCCACAGGCTTGTAAACTTAATGCTAATTTTGGTGCTTTACCTAAAGTTACATCATCTTCCTAATGATGCTTCTATTAATGGTAATTAAGGCTCCATTCATAAAAATACCAAATATTAAAAGATCATTAATCTCTAGTTAGCCAAAGAATCTGCCTTTAAAGGAGCCGTTGAGTGTAACCTTGGATTGTCAATGAGCAATCTGAGAGCAGCAGTACACCGAGAACTTCAACAAGATCTTGTAGATCTGAGGCAAAGTGAAATTGACACCAGTAATTCCATCTATCATCATACTATCATGCAAGAGGAGCCACACATACATGGATCATCTAATAAAATCAGCAGACTTCTAGATGTTACTAGTGTTCGGCTTAGACTCGGTTACAAGTATCTCTGGGAATTCTCATTACAGTATCTGCCGATGTAGACCTGACCAAATGTAAACTGTGTCAACAAAATTATTCGCACACCCTCCGTCACTATGTGATGGAGTGCGAAAAGATACGTGAATTTAGAGACAATTCTATAACCAATGTTCCAGCGATGTGTAAATATTTAATTCAAAATGATCTGCTACCAGAAATTTTAGCCAAATATCCCCAGTTTGCTAACTGTAGGTAGTAACTAAGTGATTGTAACCTATCCACCGCTGCCCACTGGATGGGGGGCGGTGTGCAGGACAAACATATAAATTGTGACACTAGCTCTCCACATATGTCAGTTGCTTAATTTAGAACCTGTACTTGTGGTCGATCTCTAACTCATTATTGTGACGACTTATATTGAATTTTGTAACTAGCTCATCTAGATTGTAACTTGCTTAGCTAAATGAATTGTGGGGTTCAGTCCCTGAGCCCATTATGTGCCTCTGTAACCCTTTCCACTACCGCCCACAAGATGGGTATGGGGTGCATAATAAATGAACTAAACTAGAAACTCTAACCTCTCATGAAAAGCTCCAGACCAAGTATATCCTCCAGCTTAGCTCTCTGCTCTTCAATCCACCCATACACTCCACCACCACCACCCGATACCACACCTCCATCATCATCTGAAAATTAACAACAGAATTAAAAAACAAATTTTACAAGATATAATATTACCAGTTTTTAGTACTGTGTGTAAATTATGTTAGTGTTACTTCATATACATATCAACCAAAGTTTACATACCCAAGTGCCATAATTCTGATGAAGCACCAGTCCATAATGAAATGATGGATTTACAGTCCGACTCTCTGCGTTGTTCTCTTGAGCCAAGGAGGAGTTCCATCGATTGACGCAAGTTTGCAAAATCCTCACTCTCTTCGTCCGATGTACTATTATTATTATCCTTATTACAATTATCTGTTAATATGCAAGTCTTGGCTCTAGCTCCAAGATGAGCATCACTTACTTCTGGGAGATCTTTGCTTTGGACATGAATATTGCTCTGGGAACACTGATGCTGCATATTGTTTTGTGGTACCGGTACTGATGTTGATCCTTCGCTTAGCATGTAGTTTTCTTTTAGAGTTAGTTTTGATTCATCCTCCTGGCTCTTAAAAAACCTCTCTACATAGCTCTCCTCAGTTTCTTCACACTCTAATGTTTGTAAGCTGGATAAATACATTAAGTCAGCAATGAGGTCAGCATTATTGTTGGAACCAATACACAACTGTGTAGGTCTCGGTATGGCTGGGCTACTTGTTACTATTGAACCTTCATAATCTATTCTCCGGTTATTCTTCATTTTCCAGTTTGGTAGTGTATCATCTATTTTCTGCATGTCCACTTCTTCATTTTTACATTCTTTGCTTTGTAAAGTGCCTAGACTTGATGTACACAACTTACTATGATATAGCAAGTCCTCATTTTCATGCTGGTTCTTCAAGTTTTGATCTTTAATCTCACCTGAACAATTCATATTAATGTGAATACTCCTTGGGGTTATTGGGCTGATGTCACGATACCTCTCCCTTGTGTCATTAACTGAGACTTGTTCTCTTGCTCTCTCAAAAACGTCTAGTAAAACTGTGTGAGCAATGTCCTTAGCACAATGTATAGAATCTTCCATTTCATTTGAATAATCATCCGTAGTCATTGATATTTTATTAGCTTTTAAGGCTGGTAAGGAAATACCTTTCTCAAAGAATTGCATTTTGGGTGCTTTTTTCATCATAACTACAGAATAAATTTCTTCATCAACACCTGATGATGCATAATCTGCTAAGTTATTTATTTCACTGGACTGGGTTTGGCATAGAGAAGCTTGATCACATTTTTCCAAAGAGTAATTAAGCACGCTTTCCACATCACTAGCTTCATCATCAGCTGTAATGCAAGTAAAATCTGTCGTCTGTGTACCTAAACCACTATCACTTGATACATTATTAAGGCAGATTGATGGTGCATCAGTTTTACTATTTATAATACTCAAATGTATTTCTGCATTATTTAAAGAATTATTGTTACTATTTGCAATGGATGTACATAGCTCCGTCCCTTGAACATTAGTTTGTGCAAAATCAAAGCCTGGCTCAACTTTTTCTTCTATAACAGGTACCAAAGAGTCATTATCCTGAATAATTACCGATATCTGTGTTCCTTCAAAAGACTGATCATCTTTAGTTCTCAATTTGTCATCAGTATCATTACCTTGATCAATCCCTGGAAGTTCCTTCAAGACGAGTCTCTCTCTTTTTAGAACTTCAGCAAATCCCTCACTTCCAGTTGTTTCATGCAATAACAAATTGTCTTTGTCCCCTTTCCTGCTCATTTCATTGTTTTCTCTTACTCTGTTAGTAGGTTCTGAAGAAGCTAAATCAGGCTTATAGTTTTTCATAGAACTATTAGCTTTATTAGTTTTACTGTATTCTTTTATTCCAAATTTCTTTGTATCCAACATAACTGAACAATTTTCTTTTGATTCACTATCACCGGTGGACTTTTCACAAATCTCAGTAATTTCAAGTGTACCTTTTTCCACAGCTTCAGTACTTTCTAAGTTTACATCCTGTCGGCAAGGCAGTTTTTGCAACATTCCAGTAAGTCCACACTTACTTTTCTTTTGTTTTGTAACTGGTGTATTCCAGACCTTAGTTATACCTAATAATGAATCGGACATCTTCCGTTTCAACTTATCTTCTGCCGATCTGGAAACACCATCTGCAATGACATATTTTTTCTTTGGTCGTGGCGACATATGTAAACGCAACATTCCAAGCAAGCCACCTTTTGCTTTTTTATGTGAATTATTACTTGGCTCACTAGGAATTATATAAGTTATATCAGCCATATTGTCCTCAACTGTAAAAGTTTCATCTAAAGGTTTCACAGTGTCATCAGCTGATGGGGGAATAGTTTCTATTGCCTCTGTACTTTGAATTTTCTCACCTGTTAAAGTTGTTGACAGTTGATTTCCAGCTCTGTTGTCTTTATTTTCTACAGTATAATTATTAGTGTTTGGACATTCTTCATTTCTGACTTCAAGAATCAATGTTTTATCCAAATCAATGTTTTCAACACAGCTCGTATCACTTATCTGTGCTCCACTACATGCTGTCTCTACAAAATTTGGTCTGCAGAGCTCTTCGTTGGTATGGTTTGGCATTTTGTGGTTATTACAAGCTTCCTGATTTCCTATTTCAAATGTTATATTTAATGAGGATGGCATTTTTATTAAATGATTGTTCTCTACTGAAGAAGTCTTGTTACTTATAATTATAGCATTAGGAAAAGAATCTGAGATGCAATTACTTTTATAATCTTTACAGTCACCAACACATTCCTTTAAAGTAACAGTGAAAGTTGAATTTAATACTGCCGATTTGTTTGGGTTGACAGAATATTTACCGTTAGAGATGCCCATTTCATTATTTAATGCTTCCTTGGCATCCACTTCACATTCACATTTCTTGACAGTTTTTTGAAACACTGGACTTTCTATAATCTTGGCTTCAGAAAGCACATTGATAATATCCTTACAGTTCTTTATCCATTGCTTACGTTCCCCTACTTCCTTATACACAACTACTAGGTCTGATGAGGAAGTAGATTCCATTTTCGACCCAGTAGATTCTAATGGAGAGTTTTCAAGACCAGATGTAATGGCACTTCCCCAGTGTGAACGTTTGCTTGGAGTTACACAGTGAGAGCTTGGCAAGCTATAAGAAGTACCTGTGCTATGTTTATCTGTGGTCCCTTCAGTAATATCAATTGAAGTGACATTTGTTGATAATTCTGAAATATTTGGACTCGATGTAACAGATCCCTTACTTGTAATTTCATACAGATCGACATCACTGCTCTCTGGTTTACATTTGCAAACATTTAGTTGGAAAATTGGTATTTCTTTTCAAAAGTCATTTCATCTATAGTTTCAATCAAGGAATTACTTTTCAAGGTAATTTGATTATGTTGCTTACTTTGATTTTGTGCAAGATTTCCAGACAAGTTTCCTACTTTTACCCATTCTTCAAATGCATTAGATAGCATCTCATTTGGAATTTGTTCTACACATCTCTCCCTAAAATCTGGAGGCATTATGCATTCTCTTATCTGATGCTTTGGTTTTGTTGATCCAGCACTACAAATTTCATCATCAGGCCCCCTATGTTCAGTTTTATTCATCAGTACATTTAACGGAGATTCATTTGCAGATGTCGTACTAACATTTGCACATGTGCTATAAACTGTCTCGACTATACTTTTGGAACCAGCCAAGTGAATTTTACTCTCGTCTGGAAACTTAGAACTAATAGAACCTTTATTAAGCTCCAAATCTTGCTCTCCTCCTATATTGTAGTTTACATTACATTTGATCATATTTCCAAGAAATTCCAATCCTTCTTCATCTTTTACAGCTGTAGACTCAAGCTTCTCTCTCTGATATGCCCACTGGCGCCGCTCTAAGACCATTTGATTCATCTTCTCAGAGCGTTCTTGCAACAATTTCTTAATTTTCTCATGTATTAACGCCCTCACTTTTTCTGCTGGTAAAACAGGCAAGTCCTCATCATCATCATCATCATCACTGCCATTGACACCATGCTGTTTGAGCGTTTTGTTTGCCAACTCTTTAACGTCCTTTCTATTTTTCTCTTGCAGCTGTTCATCGGGTGAAATGTTATCCAGAAATTGATCCACTTGGCTTTGATCATTGTGCAAATGCAGAACATCTTTATTTCCCATTTTTCTACTTAACTTGGATAATTTGCAAGCACAAAGATCCTTACTAACCCAACACATGTCATTTTGTATTTTATTTCCTTTCTCATCAACCTTGGCTACAGACTTAAATCTAGTCGGAATACCACTGTCAAATGTGGCAGATTCACTCTCTGATGTATCTGGTGGCAGCAGTGCCTCTGCAAGCTTTCGGTCATTGTATGCAGCTTGTAATTTCTTTGATAAAAACTCATCAACAAGCCAGCCTTCAGCTCCAGGTGAATTATTGGATTCATGATTTTTTAAGTTACATGCTCTCTTATCAATTTCAATTTTGTTTTGATACAAACCATTCTTCTTAATCCCAGCCCTATCTAACATCAATTTTAATTTCACAGGTGAGGGTGCCTTCTTTTTAACATGATGGTTCTGGGGTTTTGAATTACTTTGTTTGAGCGGGAGAGGTACTGACTTAGATCTTCTTTGGGATCTTCCATCATTATTTTCCTGTGGCTTGGCTTTAACTTTATCCTTCACTAAAAGACTATTCTCACTTTGGAATTTCTTCCTATGTTCTTGAGTAAGTTTTGGTGCCCTAACGTAGGGAACTCCAGATGACTTCTTTGCTGCAGAAACAGCTTGTTTATAAACTTTTGAGGTACATTTTGTTGGAGACCTTTGTGTAACCCTTTTACTGAAGGACTGACTGACTCCATAT
The DNA here is from genome assembly GCA_020271785.1 of Procambarus virginalis. NCBI lineage: Eukaryota > Metazoa > Arthropoda > Malacostraca > Decapoda > Cambaridae > Procambarus > Procambarus virginalis. Next base: position 15,599,888 of record WNGS01000411.1, read on the forward strand.
TTAACCGAGGGATCAGTTACATCACTTGGGCGTTTCATTACTGGGACATTACGTGCCGAGGCTGGCAAAGCACACTTACGCTTCATCAAAGAGGCCATCAATTCTTCTTCTTCACATCCAGAAATAAAGCGAGGAACTTTTTTCAAAATAAATGTTTTACGAAGGATAACAGATATAGATGGTCTAACTTGTGGCTCTCGCTGAAATATTTGTCCAAGTAGCAAACGAAGATCTCTGCTATAACGGGTAGAAACAGGTTGGTATATGCCTTTAACTATTTTGAGAATGAGTGCCTTCATATTATTAGCCTCAAATGCATGTTTAAGAGTTATCATCTCATACAAAACACATCCTAAAGCCCAAATATCACTTTTATTGTTGTATGGTTTATTTTCACACATTTCTGGTGATAAATAATATGGTGTGCCAATGCAAGTTCTTGCCAGATCTGAAGTACTATTCAAAACTTTAGCAATGCCAAAGTCTCCAAGCCGAATCTTGCCATCATCTGTCAGAAAAATGTTTTGTGATTTGATATCACGATGGAGTATTTTCCGATCGTGTATGTATTTTACGGCCAGACAAAGTTGTACAAACCAATCAAGAATTCTGTCTTCAGGAAAAAGGACGCCTTTTCTACTGGAAATAATGGTATGAAGGTCTCCACCACCACAATAGTCCATGGCTATCATTAAACGACCATCTTCTTCACAGGAGGCTCGGAACTGAGTGATATATGGATGTGACAAGCTTGACAAGACCTGTAACCATAATAGGATATTATAATTAGAAGTTTACTTTGTTGTATATATTTATTTATTTATATACACGATATATAAATTACATATAAATATACAGTACTTATACATGAAAATGTACAACGCAAACAAAAATGAAACACGAAATACTCGAGTGCTTTTGTGACTCAACATATCTCATACAGCATACTGTATATAAATGTACTTGTGTGTATAAATATTTGCATACACACAATGAAAACACAATGTGATATATCATTGAGAAAGTTTTTGGAGTAGAATGGTGTCAGGAAAATCCCAGAATACTGTTTCGATCCCACTATCTTTCTCCAAAGATTTTCTCATCCTGTATTTGCAGATTTTACAATAATAATTAATTTTATCAATAATATTTAAATAATATTTAAAATAATTTTACAAGACAATAATTAGTACTAATGAAATTAATTTTTTTAAGTCAGAATTGTGAATTTAGAGAACGTATTAATTTAAAAAGGGCTTCTTATTGAAGGATACAGTAATGGTAATTGGGGAAGAAAAGTTGCATTTATGGAAGCAGCAGCTAGCCAAGTCTGAAAAACAGTATTCTGCCAGACTGAGGGACAGCAGGTATAGCAGGGTAAGTTTCAAAGCGTTATATGACAAAGAGTGCTGGGAAGACGGGACACCACGAGCGTAGCTCTCATCCTGTAACTACACTTGGGTAATTACACACTTAGGTAATTACACAAAGGAAAATGCCTTCATGAAATCTAACAGCAAGTTTTGTGGAGAGAAAACAATAATTTTGGAAGAGAAAACGGTAGAAAATGCTAGATCAAATTTAGACGCACTTAATGTAAATAATCTGGCAAGGAAACTTAACCGAGCAAGGAAATTTGTAACAAATCTGATGTTGATCACAATGGGGATAGATAAATATACGGAAGAAATTCAACTAATCTTTGCTCAAGTGTCCAGAGAAAATGAATTAATCTACAAGCCACAAATCACGATGACCAGGTGAGCCTAAGGGTAATATAAACAAGAAATTGGTAATAAATATAATATTACAGCACAGTAAAGATTGAGTTGAGCCATAATATTTGGGGATATAGAGAAAAGAAAATAGCATCAAACATAGAAAGAGCCACAGAATAAAAAACTCAACAGAAAGCTTCAGGTGTAGTCATAAGTCTCACAAATAAGAAATATATATCACTACAAAATAATTAGTAGGTATGAAAAATGGAAGAATCACTGCTGAGGTGACTAAATGGAGCAAAACAGTACTGGGCATGAGACTGAACACCATAAAGAGCCTCCATGACAAAGGTGACAGTTCAAATCATTAAAATACATCCAAATGCAAAGATCAGATGATAGAATTGAATCCTCCAGATAAGGACAGGGGCAATGAACAAGAAGGGTTGGAAAGCAGGG
>WNGS01000411.1:15613087-15626354 GCA_020271785.1 Procambarus virginalis
TTTCTGCATCCACAGTTTGTTCAGCGCCCATTGCTTCTTCAAAAGTTTCAATGCCCAGTGTGTTTAGAGCTGAGAGGAGGAGCAGTACAGCTGTTTGCTGGCATTTTATATCCACTGGTGCTAGCACCACTTGCTTCATTTCAGGTCAGTGCCACAAAAGACAACATTATAAAAGCATTTGTTGTTGCATATAGTTTCATTTTAATTATACATGATTGTACTCTACTCCCAAATTAACTTGCTGCCCCCTTTTCCATAATGCTTGTTAGGATATTAACTAATAGTATATAATGAAAGTTAGGATTGCCTTGTTTTACACAAATTTTATGGGAAAATGGTGTAGTCATACTGTACTGAGAGTTTTAATATGATAATTAGTGACTCTTAAAAACAAGAGGTAGATTGATTGTTCATGAGAGATGGTGAAAGTGGCCATAGTGAGACATGATGGGGGATGGGATAAAGAGGTGAGAATTTAACTGAAGAGCAGGACAAGTAGCCGCCATTCACCATCATCCAGGTCACATAATACGACCCTGTCAACAGCATCGACTTAAGTAAGATGGTGAACATCAGTTCAACAATGAGTGTGTGTGGCCCTCACTTTGGATTACCTAGAGAGATGGGCGGAGCAGACACCTCCCCATGCTTTGCATTATTTGGATTCAGATTCAGGGACTTTATTTGTAATAACTTTTACAAATCAGCACAATTATAGCTGGACTAAACAGGTGTGTGTAGCAGTTTAAATCACACTTATATTTTTGGTATAAAGTGAGTAACATATAGCTTCAATTTTGATAAGTGATGTATATTGGAAAAACAAGTGTAGTTTACCATTAGAGTAGTAAGACAGATATTACATAATTTATACCACAAAATTAGGGTGAGAAGCTATTCTTGATCAAAAAACACTCCAAAACACACAGTTTATGCAACATAGATCTGGCATCAATAGACTCAACATGCCTGTTATTAACCATCTCTTTATGACAGTAGTTCCTTTATAATTTCAAATATTGCGTTGGGAGGGTCTTTGCTTTCTCTGCTGATGAGTTGTTTTATTATATCTTGCAGACATGCTATACCATTATATTCATCACTCATTCTTAAGTTGATATTTCTGGAAAAGTTGAGTGCCTGAAAAAAACAAAAAAAAAGTTGATTGGGTTTGCTGGATGAGTGATTCCCTTCAGACAAAAGGATATCATTTGTTAGGGGATTATTTCATCTAGTGTAGGTGTGAACATCAAGCTAGGTAGGTGATTGTAATGAGTGCAGTTAAGTTTACCAAGGTCAGCATTTTTTATGTCCCATAATTCACATTCATACAAATTTAGACATAGACTTAATAATTTTATAATTATATCTTTTCAATGTACTCTATATACAATATATCATAAAGATATAAGTTTGCACCAAAGTGCTGCTACATTCCTTGGTACGTCATACTATATCATCTTTCACTTTTTATATATTTTTTGCTGATTTCATTGCTTCAAGTCCCTTAAGAATATAATTTATTCTAAGATTAGAAAGCTCCTTTGATCAACATGGCATGATCTCCAAGTAGTTTTACACTCGCAAATTACTTGTCTTTTAATTTTGTATATTACAGTTTGCCACAAGACTGTACACATATGCCCTACCGAGTGTCTTTGAACCAAAGCACTGTTGAAGGAAGTATTCAGAATGACCCGGCCAATACTTTCAAAGCTTTATATTCTTGCTGGATTACAAGTAAGTTCTGTAATAATATGATAGATGTGTAACTTAGTATATTATTGATAATATGTAATACAGTATTCTAGATTTTAATTTGATTGTATTTAATTACTTTAAAGCCTATTAGGCAACTTTTGCAAAAGAATGAAATATATCATGGTAAGAATTGCAAACTTTAAACAGTTTGTGATACATTATTTACAGCTTTCTAGTAAATTATTGTTTTAAGATGAAGTACCATATTTTGAATATGGTACTTTGAGTATGAAGTTTTATATATATATATATATATATATATATATATATATATATATATATATATATATATATATATATATTATATATATATATATATATATATATATATATGTCGTACCTAGTAGCCAGAACTCACTTTTTGGCCAACTATGCAAGGCCCGATTTGCCTAATAAGCCAAGTTTTCCTAAATTAATATATTTTCTCAATTTTTTTTCTCATGAAATGATAAAGCTACCCATTTCATTATGTATGAGGTAAATTTTTTTTTATTGGAGTTAAATTAACGTAGATATATGACCGAACCTAACCATCCCTACCTAACCTAACCTAACCTATCTTTATAGGTTAGGTTAGGTTAGGTAGCCGAAAAAGTTAGGTTAGGTTAGGTTAGGTAGGTTAGGTAGTCGAAAAACCATTAATTCTCGAATACTTGGCCTATTAGGCAAATCGGGCCTTGCATAGTAGGGTGAGAAGTGAGTTCTGGCTACTAGGTACGACATATATATATATATATATATTTATATATATATATATATATATATATATATATATATATATATATATATATATATATATATATATATATATATATATATATATCCACATCCATGTATTGTACTATAGTATCTTCATATTTCATTATTTCAATGTACTTGCTGTTCTATTTTAGACTGATTATATTTCTGTTTTCACATTTTGTGGCTGTAGCTTGTAGAACATTCTTCTAGCATTCCACAACATTTCAGGCTTGTAAACAGAGTCTGCTGTGCATTTGCTCTTATAAACACAAATCTCATTTTGAAGCTTCTTGAGCGCCTGGTTAATTTCATTACACATTGCAAAATCAGGATTCATGAACTCTTGCAAAAAATGTGCATGATTCACTAACTCGTTAGTGTACATAGTTGCAACAATTTCACTCACTGAACATCCAGAATGTTCAACTGAAGACTTTCTTCATTTGTGATGACACTCTGAAATTAAATATTTAATTATTGAATTTCAGACAAGAAAAACACTTGCTCTCTTCCCTTCCTTCCCAACCACTTGAACTGGACAGTAGAGCGACAGTCTCACTTCATGCAGATCACCGTTCAATCCCCGACCATCCAAGTGGTTGGGTACCATTCCTTCCCTTTATAATATCTCAAATCCATATCCTGGTCCCTTCAAAGTGCTATATAATTTCAATGGCTTAGCACTCTCCCCTGATAGTTCCTTCCCCCCCCCCACCTTTCCCTATTTGTGTAAGTTAGTCCATTAGTATTGTGACACAATGTGACACAATGACACAGTGACACAATGTTTTCTTGGCTCTGTGCTCCAATAAATTGGATTCACAATAATATAATGTCCATGAGGTTAAAATGCAGACTTTCCATATTAATATAAGGGAATTTGTATAAATTTCCGTTGGTTTGCGTAGGAATTACAGCCCTTTCTATGCTAATTCCTTCATTTTAGGCAACCAAAAGTAATTGAACCCATTAACATACTCGGAGAGTCATCATATTTAGTACAGTGGAACCTCGGTTCTCATATGCCCCTGTTCTCGTAGTTTTCAGTTCTCATAGTAAATTTCTACGATAAATTCGATTCGGTAGTTGTAGCTTGCCTCGGTAGTCATAGTTTGTTTATACACGTACGGGTCCACTGCGAGCATTGTGCTTCTATTTACCAGTGTCTCCCGCCTAGTGATGATCGCGCTTGGATTCTTTGTGAAGAATTTCATTGTTTTTTAAATTTTGAACATAAAAGTTCTTATTATATATCATGTCATGGGTTCCAAGAAAGTCAGTGGTAATGTTCAATCTAAGAAAATAGTTGTGAGGATGATAATAGAGGAAAAACAAGAGATCATTCATAGTGAGACATGTGATGTCTCACTACAAACAAGTGTTAAAATGTAGGGAAAAACAAGTGTCTATAGACAGATTCTTAGTAAAACAAGCAAACAAAGTGCCACAACCAGGTCCTAGTGGTATGCCTGCAAAACATGAGAGAGAGAGTACCCCAGAAATGTCATCACTGCTGTTATAATGATAGGGAACTCCCCTTCTAAATACTAACACATCTCCTTCTTCCCCCCCCCCATCCCCTTCCCCTCCTCACTGTCTTCCATATGCTAACAAGACTCCTCCATAAATGTAAGGTACTTAAGAGTATTATTCTTTATAAAATGTATTTTTTTGTTAATATTTTTTGGGGGGGGGGTGGAATGGATTATTTCAATTTACAGTACATTATTTCTTGTGGGGAAAATTCATTTCGGTTTTCGTACTGTCTCTGGGGATGGATTAACTACAAAAACGAAGGTACCACTGTACTGTACTTTGCTGCAAATCCTTTGCATGTGATAACTACCTGAAATTTGTGACCCATTGACATAACTAGACACTGGGTGTCTTCCTTGGTGATGGCGGCCTGTACTGCAGCCATCTTCAATGCCAAGTTGTTTTGTGGTCTTTTTACCTTCAGCCTTTTCTTCAGCAAGTGAAGCCTATGCTCGGTTAGATTCAGGTCAAATGATTGATTCAGCCAATTAAGGATATTACAATTAAGGATGTTCTTTTTTTTTTTGACCCTGGAAAACTCTTTGTTTGCTTTATCAGTATGTTTGGGCTCATTGTCCTGCTGAAAGTTAAAGTATTATCCAATGAGTTTTGAGGCATTTGAAGCATATCTGCTTAGATTTTGTTGAATCTGAGCAGATATGCTGTTTATGTACACCTCAAAAGGCATGTTGCTACTACTGTAAGCAGTCACATCATGAGTAAAGACAAGTGAGCTAGTTCCAGTGGCAGCCAAATATTTCCAAGTCATAATACTACCTCAACCATGTCTCACAAATGAGATGGTATGGTTTTCAATGTAAACAATTCCTTTCTTTGCCCACACTTTTGTCTTTCATGAGCAGTTTCTCTCTCCACACTTTCCATCATTGATGCAGGTAGGCATGTTTGGGTCCAAGAAGTCTTGTGTAGCTAGGCAGTACTAGAACTACTGGGTTCCTACCAGTAAAGGGCATTTCACTACATTCAGTGCTTAATGTTTATCAGCCCAAGGATATCTTTCTTAATTGCTCTCATGCAATGGAAAGATATCTAGTTGTTCCATTGTGCTTATTATTTTTACTTCTTCTTTCATGTGAAATTGAATGTATGAAGTACTGTACTGTACAATCTTTAATCCCAATCATATCACCTTGTATATATTGTCAAGCTAAATAATGTTGCGTATTACTAGAATGCATTATAAATATTTTGTCCACCTATATGCTAGTCAGTAGGTAAGATTTCCTCCATTCACTCTTCTGCAGCTTTTAACCCTTAAAGTGCGCATCACATCATATGACGTGCTAGGCGTTTTACCAGTCAACTGCTCTTCACGTCATATGATGTGTTGGAGTACTACGCAAGATTTAAACGGCCCGCGGATACACGGGTTCACCACACCTTCATCAGGGCTCTTGTAAACAGACGCCATTTTTAAAAAAAATCGTGGGCCAAACTCCCGGGTGTTAGGGGCCTCAGTATCGCGTAAGCTACCAAGCCTGACGCACGCAGCATGAGCTCACAGCACTGCTGTTCAGCTTGTGACCACAGCATCGCCTAAAAATGCCAAAATATACTTGTTCATGCTATTATGTAGCGATGATATTATTACAGAAGACCCCTGACTGTGATAAAAGTGACCAGGGTTCTGATAATAGCAGGATTGCGATGATATTTAGCGCTGTGCGCCATGGAGGGAGGAGTAATGCTGTGGGAGGGAGGGTGGTGGCGATGTTTTCTGACTGTGTGTGGCCACCTTTTATTGACTGCACTCAGCATACCAGCTTAGTGGTTCGCTATAGTGAACACAAATGTAGATACTTATATATAACGTGTGTATAGAGGGTATAAACAGCAAGAGAAGGTTTGGAGCCGCCATTTTGGTGAGGGCGGTGGCGTCGTCTGCACGACGCCACCGTGCAGACGACGGTGTTGTTTACTGGTTACCACGATGGTCTATGGGCACCATACCAGTTTATTTGTACAAGTATGGTGAATAAAACAGGTAGATATTTATTTATAATGTGTGTATATAGCGTAATAACACCACACAGTATTGTTGGAGGAGAAATATTAGTGTCTGGCCTTGAGGGAGGCAGCCATCAGCTGACTGTGTTAGGTCCTATGTCTTTGTGACTTTACTCACCATACAAGCTTAGATGTACAGTTATGGTGAACAAAATATGTAGATACTTATATATAACGTCTGTATATAGTGAATTATAGCAAAAACAGTATTGTGGGAGGAGAATGTGGGCGAGTCAGATGACTGGAGGGAGGGCGGGAGTGGCTGGCTGGTACACGGCGGTCACTCCTCGTTACTTTTTGACTCATAATAGCTACTTAGTGGTTCGTTATAGTGAACAGAACATGCAGATACTTATATATAACCTGTGCTTATAGTGTAATAACCGACAAAGTATTTGTTCACTGATTGATGAACATAACTGAATCAACAATATGCACACCATATTTTTGAGTACAGCAATGATTCACTCATTTTATTATATAAATATATCAAACTACACACTATTGAATAATATTACAGCAAAAAAACTATGAAACATCAATCAGAGACATTGAAATAATTAGGTAATTATCTCTTTGTGGCAACTCTGGCCTGACAGCTAGCGAGCAACAGACCGCCTGGGACGCATGCTGAGTCAGCGCCTATAATTTGCCAGACTTCCCCGCCCTATAGCGGGCAATATATGGCACTTACGATTTTTTTATTATTTTTCCCGTGATCAGTGAACACAAATTAACAGGTTAGGAAGAAAAAATAATTTTTTTTTTTTTCAAAATGACATGCGCCTGTGGGGATGGCAGGATATTAGACCCCGAGCATGTTAAGGGTTAATGCAAAATTGTTATTTCTAAAATTTCTTGTACTACTTTTCATGTTTTAAATTGTTGATTTGATTTTGATCAGGTTATAGTTGGCACAGCATGGACACATTGGGAAGCTCACAACATTTTCACTGTAATGTCAAAACTGTCCAAGATGGAAGAGGCTGTGATAAGACATCGAAAGGGGTAGACAAATATTTCATATTGATTTTTAAAATGGTCGTGAACTTTAAAAAATGTGAATGATAATTAACTTACGCTTTTATAGTGTGGCTTTATATATTGTGATTTAGCATTAATTCCTGTACAGTGTATGTAAATAAAATTTCTTTGTATGAAGATGGAATTCCTTGTCCTCATCATTCGTATTTGAGCTCCGCAACATTCAACCAATATAATATGCTAAACAGTAACTTTGCCAGTTTTTTACCACTGAATTCTCACTTGGTGTTATTTTAATAGTTCCATCCCCCATTACCCTGTCCTTGCAACCACTTGGGTGGTTCTTGGTTCTATAAAAAGTGAATAATCTGGAGGTCACATCTTTCCTTGGCCAGTACAGTACATTTAATAGAATCAGTGCAAGAAAAAATGCATCCCTTATTAGCAGGGGTGAGGGGATGCTCTAGGGGATGCACCCCTTAGAGCAGGGGTGCCATAGGCACAATCAGAGAATACTGTATAAACATCAGAGGTCCGCGGTTGTTCAACGTCCTCCCAGCAAGCATAAGAAATATTGCCGGAACAACCGTGGACATCTTCAAGAGGAAACTAGATTTATTCCTCCAAGGAGTTCCGGACCAGCCGGGCTGTGGTGGGTATGTGGGCCTGCGGGCCGCTCCAAGCAACAGCCTAGTGGACCAAACTCTCACAAGTCAAGCCTGGCCTCGGGCCGGGCTTGGGGAGTAGAAGAACTCCCAGAACCCCATCAACCAGAATCAACCAGGTATTACTTCCACAATCATCTCTATGGGCAGGTGGTAAAATATGTGGAGCTCTTCACAAAATGTTAATGTATTTAAATGATTCAAATTTTGAGAAAGGAGGTACAGATAGTGAATGGGTAGTGTGTGTTCAAAGTAGTTGGCCTACAGCTCTTAAATTGTCTAACCTCTTATTAATATGTTGGGACTATAGACTATAGACTACTGTAGACTACCTTATCTATAGATTACCTTAGGTAGTCTATAGATTCCTTAAAATAACCAGATACATGGTCGTTGAAACACAATAGCAAATAAGAATAACTTACAGGATGGTAGAAAATAATTTTTGAAAAAAAGTTGGGACACTTGAGTCAAAAGGAAGGTGAAGTCAGTCATATTACCATAGACAGGTGAAGCCAACTATCTTTCCATCATCTACCAGATGAAACCAATTATCTTCACATGGTCAGTCAGGTGAAGCCAACTATTTAACCTGTGGTCTACAGGTGAAGCCAACCATCTTCCATTGAATCAAGGAGGAGGAAAAAAGGTGAAGCCAATCATCTTCCATAGTATACAAGGTGAAGCCAATAATCTCCACATGGTATATATAGCAAAGTAAACCATCTTCAAAAAGTATAAAAGACAAAGCCAACCACCTTTCTATAGTATACAAGGTGAAGCCATCTATATTTCCATGACATTCAAGGTGAAGCCAGCTATCTTTCCATAATATACAAGGTGATGTCAATCATCTTCCCAAGGTATTGAAGGTGAGGCCAGCCATTTTCCCATAGTATACATGGTGAAGCCAATCATCTTTCCATAATATTCGAGGTGAAGCCAACTATCTTTCCATAGTGAAGCCAACCTACTTCCATACAGAGTGGACAATGGAATGTTTTAGAAACCAGGTAAATTACTTAATTGTGCATATCTAACAGGATCTTTACGGAAGGAAAACTAAGATACAAACCTCTTAAGAGTTGAAAAGAAAAACTAACAGTACTGTACTAAAAAACACAGCTTATTACTATACTGTACTTAAACCTCATTCGCAAACGAAATATGGTGTGAGGGTCCATAGAGTTTAATATATAAAAAAATTTGCTCCATCCTGTGTGATTGAATTGAAATTGAAACTGAAATAAGTTTATTGATGTAAAATACACACAAAGGGATGAGGTAGCTCAAGCTATTCTCACCCCGTTCAGTACATATACACACATCACAAACCATAAACATATTACCAAACATTCTGAGAGATAACATATACATTTCCTCCTTCACAAGTAGTATGGTATCAGACGTACACACAAATACTTTTATGACCTAGGTATACTGTATAGACAAATTGCAAGAGACATGCAGATAAGTCAACAAAATATTACAGTCTTGGTGCAAAATTCTTATATCTTTCAAGAATATCATCAACCTTTCCGTTGTGACACATCCAGGCTATTTGTTCAGGAACAGTCCTTATCTCAGTGTTTCTATATACATTAATCAACGGACAATCAAGAACATAATGGGCAAGGGTGTGAGACCTTAACATACTACATAGTTTACACTTCGTGTCATTATCATGAACACCTATCCCATATTCCCAGTCCTGTGTGATGGGATTTTTAATGTCACGTAGCTAGTTTTTGACACACTCCGTACTCTCCTTCATATAGTCTAGGGTAGCTGCACAAATACAGATGTACCTAAATGTGTTAATACAAAAAAAGTATGGACGACGAGTGCTGTGCTCTAATCAATAGATGGAATATCTAAGTTGAGCTTTGTTATATTCATCCCTGAGAGCATTATCCCAGTATACTATTGGGAATGTACTATCCCCTGTACCAAGTGTGAAGGGAAATATTCCTTTGTTTTGGAACAAACTTGTCGATCGAGTCATCTAACCCATATATACACGCAGCCCGTCCTCCTAAGGTTTCCCAACGTCAAGAAACCGTCTTATTAAAGTGCCCTTATCCTAGCCTACCAGAGGTACCCAAAACAGAAAAAGGGACATTACGTCAATTTCGCGAGCCGCTACTATTTTCTAGTATGACAATTTTGGCCTTAAGTAGAGTATACGTGAAAATGCAACGCTCTTATTTGGAGGATAAGTTGATATCGTATATTTTCTTCATGCACATTCTTTTCCTCCATATAAATGCAGACATACAAATTTCAAGCATAAATGTTTGTGAAGTGTTGGATAGATTTAAATAGTACATTTTTAAAGGATTCAAGACAAGATGCATATATACCGGCATGAACTCCAAGATGTTGATACTCACATTGTGGAAATAACATATGATTGATATGTCATGAAAAATGATTATATACAAAAAATAGTGCCAGGTTTTAGTTACGAACATGTGATTGGGAGTGTTGTATGTGTCACAGTTTGAATGTGATTGTGAAGCCTTTCTGACTGTTCGACTGGGCTCCATCTGCCACAGCCCTGAGTGGATGAGCTCGGTATACAGGTGCACACCAGATGTGGGTGAAGGTTCCTTCCCGAGGGGAGCGCCCTGACAGGTGTTCTCCCCCCCCCCCACCTCTCCACAGGTGTACACTCCACAGATGGGCATCAGACACAGTCACCGCCCTACAAACAGGTTGCGCGCGTCGCCTGCAAATTGCCGTATTACGTATTATTAAATAGTATAATGCCAACTGAGTCGAAACGATTAAAGAAAAACCTCCCCTCCTCCACTACGATCACCTTCTGTGGTTGTTCAATAAATTTCTGAACTGTATGTTGACAAATCTCTCACCTTGTCCATGGAGGACAGAAGAAAATGTATATATGCTACTTAGCATTGTAAATGTGTGGCCACGTCTGTGGTAGAAATAGTAATAATAATAATAATAATAATAATAATAATAATAATAATAATAAATACCCGGTGCAGAGGAAATCTTTTGCTGCATAATTTAGCCTTCAGTGCTAGGAGAACATTACCCGTGAAAAGACCTATATAGATTTTAATGCTTTGAGGTAAATACATTGGTTATAACAGTACTTACGTTAATCGACGTTGTTCAACATAAAAATCAATAGTTGTCTGAAGCCTAATATAACATTTCAGATTTATGATACAAAGAAAGGCTTAATCAGAGCTAAATTAAGTAATTCAATGTGACTGGACAAATAACAATGGGAGGACGAAATGTGTACATTGTTGCAGGTTTTCATTGATTTATATTGTCTGAAAGCATTTTAACAAATTTGAGGTTAACAGAAGCATATCTGCGAGTTATATTTTGTTTGATGTACAACTGGTGCAAGATAGATATATTGTGGGGGGTGGGGGACAGGAAGCATTAGGCTATCTTGAGGTTATCTTGAGATAATTTCGGGGCTTTAGTGTCCCCGCGGCCCGGTCCTCGACCAGGCCTCCACCCCCAGGAAGCAGCCCGTGACAGCTGACTAACACCCAGGTACCTATTTTACTGCTAGGTAACAGGGGCATAGGGTGAAAGAAACTCTGCCCGTTGTCTCTCGCCGGCGCCTGGGATCGGACCCGTGACCACTGGATCACAAGTCCAGCGTGCTGTCCGCTCGGCCGACCGGCTCCGAGGCTTACCGAGGTCTCCCAGCTGTAGGAGCCATCGCCACGGCTGTACGCTCGGTCACCAAACCAATTGCTGACCAGACCCAATCATGCTTAACCTAACAGTGACGCACATTTAATATATAAATTTGTTTTAAATTGTTAGCTTGAATATTGATATATAGGAGGGATCTTTACCTGTATGAACTGGAGATACTGTAACAACCAACATGCATGATAAATTCCTGAGACATTCACAGTATATTAATAACTGTAATAATAATTATACATTTATATTAAAATTCGCAGTTCGTGCCTCAGTTTATTCAAAGAGGTGAGGATGATTCGGAGACTATATGACATGTCTTAACGACAACCTCACCGTCTTGGAGTATCTCGTACGAGTAAGTATTCCTTTAGGAGAGGGAGTAGGGGGAACTACATGTGAAGTGAGTACTCGGTATACTCTGTTATCACGTTATCATATTCAGGTGTAATCATACTCATGTGGTATTATATTCAGGTGTTATAAGGCTCAGGTTTAATCATGCTCAGGCGTTATTATATTCTGGTGTTATCACCAGAATATGTTATTATATTTTGGAATTATCATGCTATCATATTCTGGTGTTATATTCAGGTGTATAATACTCATGTGTTATAATACTCATAATGTTATATTCAGGTGTTATAATACTCATATGTGATATTCAGGTGTTCTCGTCACCATATTTGGCCCTCATAGATAGTACTCGCCTAATTATACTTCCTCATTGTGCCTGCTGGACTTAGCTCTTGGGCCCAGCATTGCTAGTCGTCTACAAGCTAATGCAATGGTTCCAGACTACCTTTTTTTTAGCTCATTCCATTTTTACAACTTTTATACTCAACAAATGTTTCTGTACATCCTTATGTTCGGCTTATCTAATCTCTTATAGTTTCAGGCCGGTTTATCCTTGTCTACTTCCTATTACTCCCAAGGATCTTATCTATCGTCCTTCCTCATGAACAAAGAGAACAATCCACATGTTTATGAATGAAAAACACCACAACTGGGTCAACTAACTCACAGCTGTTGATGGGGACGGGTTGCACAATTAATTTAGTTGAACTTTCTGTTCGAATCGCACGCTCTAAAATCTATGCTTCATCTATGTACAGATAATTGTCAACGGAATCAAAATATCATCTAACCTTCCTAGGCTTAATTATACATACAATTTGAATAAGCATTAATTTAAACTTATATTGCAGATAATATCATTTTTTTGGTTACACACACAACGCTAAACTAACGAAACGGCTCTTGTGTGTGTGGGTCGCAGCCTTGGCCAACAGGGCGTGAGGCATCCTCAGGCTGTGTTCGTCCAAACTACGTCATTTTGCAGCTCAATCTTGTTCATTATTCTATTACACTATTTGTGAACTTGCTCCTTAACCCCCTCGGGTTCCGGTATATATATATAAATCTGGAAGTCACGTATGTTGCCTGCATTACTTCACTGTCGGCTCTCTTATTATTTCTTCACTTTCCAAAAGCTGAAGTTCTCACATTTTATTAACTCCCTTTTGGCCACTTAGTATCCACCTGTGTACCCTTGTTCTTGTCTCTCTATTGTTAACCGGTCTAACTTTCTCTATTTTTCTAAGTTTTGATCATCTCTGCTCAGTTTTCTTTCCTTCGTCGAAATGATGTTCAATTTATTTAGTATGTTCCTGTAATTCTGATTTCTCAGTTCAAGGGTTCATCTTTGATCTAGGGTCTCAATCTTAGTACAGTTGACTTCGTTTTCAACTTACAATCAGGGGTCCCGGTTCGATTCCGGGCGGGACAGAAATGGTTGGGCGTGTTAACTTTCACCTAAGCGGGGAGCGTTAACTTTTCACCGATGCTGT
>WNGS01000411.1:15655251-15670439 GCA_020271785.1 Procambarus virginalis
TCACCCCTTCCCACCTCCCTTTGCTCTCCCCTCCCCTCGCTCCCCTACCCCTCCCTACCCTCCCCTCCCCTCTAAACCCCTCGCTCCCCTTCCGTCCCCAGCTGGGAGCCACCACCAATCCAGCCCAAGTGTCAAAGACTGACGTACGTCGTCTTTGACACGCCAGCAACCAACCAACTGACTGGTTGAGTCATCTATATTTATGAAATATGACGTCTGTCAGTGTGAGGCCAGACGCTCGAGTCGGCCTCACCAAAACTTTGCAGGGTGACTGGTGGGTGTTGGGGAATCTCATAGGAGCTTGTGGTTAGGTAGGTCTGTGTACCTAAGTAGGTAGGTAGGTAGTTGTGCTTGCGGGGGTTGAGCTCTGGCTCTTTGGTTCCGGCTCTCAACTGCCAGTCAATCAACTTGTTTTTGTTCACGCAAACCCCCAGGAAGCACCCCTAGGTGCTTCCTGGGGGTTAGACAGTTAGTAGCTAACTCCCAGACACCTATTTACTGCTAGGTAACAGGGGCATCGGGTGAAAGAAACTGCTCATTTTTTCCGCCGTCGCCGGGGATTGATCCCCAGACCCTAGGATGACGAATCCCGAGCGCTGTACAGTCAGCCACCAGACCCCCGGTGTGAGTGTATTCATCTAGTTGTGCTTGCGGGGGTTGAGCTTTGCTCTTTCGGCCCGCCTCTCAACTGTCAATCAACTGTTTACTAACTACTATTCCCCCCCCCCCCAGGAAGCAGCTCCGTAGCAGCAGTCTAACTCCCAGGTACCTATTTGCTGCTAGGTAACAGGGGCATTAAGGGTGAAAGAAAATTTGCCCAATTGTTTCTGCCTGGTCCGGGAATCGAACCGGCCACAGAATTATTAGAGTACTGCGCGCTGTTCACTCAGCTACCAGACCCCCGTGTGTGTAGGAGATTTAATTCATGCTGTAAATTAGATTTGGGGTAGCGAAACATCTGTCTGTTTACTGCTGGCAAGTCCAGTGTAGGAGGCGGTGCCGAGAGCAGTCTGGCGGCGGTTCTGGTGCTGCTTGCCTAACACACACTACCTAAACCTTTCCCTAACACTTTACCTAACTGTCACTACTTGGAAAGTCAGGTCATGCCCCGCCTACCAACCTTGCTGTCCCTGGCGCATCATAGTTTAATTTTCCTGGCGTTTGAATTTGTTGGTTGGTAGGTGAGCTTAACTTTTAAGGGTGGAGGAGGTGGCTTCCAAGACGCCTCTGTTCACACTCCAACTATGTCCTCTTGCCCTACTTTCTCACAATTTAAAGATGCTGTCCTTGTCCACATTGTTACCTTTTTCCACTACCTGGAATATAGTGATCATATCCCCTCTGTTGCGCCTCTCCTCTATGGTTGTAATAACTAAAATGTAAAAAATTTTGTCCCTGTGTATTAGTGTTTTTTTCCGTTCGTCTCCAAAAAAGTATACGAAATGGTTATTATTCCCCTTAAACTTTGCTGTCTTAGGCCAAGATCAAGGCAAAATTTGAGGGTAATAATAACTATTTTCTGTACTTTTGGAGGCATATACTAATAAAAAAATGCTACAATAACAAACAGTATATTTAGTGTCCTTAATCTGACCTCGTAGCTTAGGCCTCTTACTTCTGGGGCCAGATTCACGAAGCAGTTACGCAAGCACTTACGAACGTGAACATCTTTCCTCATCTTTGACGGCTTTGTTTACAATTATTAAACAGTTAATGAGCTCCGAAGCACCAGGAGGCTGTTTATAACAATACCAACAGTTGATTGGGAAGTTTTCATGCTTGTAAACTGTTTAATAAATGTAACCAAAGCCGTCAAAGATTGAGGAAAGATGTTCACGTTCGTAAGTGCTTGCGTAACTGCTTCGTGAATCTGGCCCCCGGTATTGTTAGTGTTCCATCCTTCTCTACCTTTTTCAAGCTTAGTTGTGTGCATCACTGGGCTCTGGTTCCCCGCCTGTGTTGTGTAGTCTACCATTGGTTTCATACAGGCTGTTAGGTTGACTTGATCAAGTTCTTATTTAGGGTTTTAAATGTCGCTCTGTCATTTGCCAGCTTCTCATATGATGCCGGTGTTATCATGTTTAGATGCGGCTCTGGTGGTAGTGATGGGAACTACTAACACGAGATTAGTAGAGTAGGTTAAATTAGATTAGTAGATTAGTTAGTAGGGTAGTAGATGGGAACCAAACCCACTCTCAAACATTTTTTCTAGAGCGACGGTCTCGCTTCATGCAGGTCGGCGTTCAATCCCCGACCGTCCACAAGTGGTTGGGCACCATTCCTTCCCCCAAACCCTCCCGTCCCATCCCAAATCCTTATCCTGACCCCCTTCCCAGTGCCATGTAGTTGTAATGGCTTGGCGCTTTCTCCTGATAGTTCCCTTCCCTTCCAGATTCCTATAGTTACCTTTCCTCTCATGGTGTAGAGTTCTCCTACCTTCTTGCCCAATCCTCACTGCCTTACCTTAATTAGCTTGAACTCTAACAGCCGTTGATTTGCCCACTTCTAAGAGGTTTGTCAAGGTCTTTCTCTAATTATTTGCAGTCCTCAGTTTTTTTTACATTCTTCATTAGCATTCCGTCAGCCGTAAATATTGACATATTGGAGCACACTCCTACATGTCCTGGGATCGATCCTTAGTGGTCGTCCCTCCACCTCGACACTTCTCTGACTCTGTCTTCTGCCGGTTAGGTAATCCTTTATTTAGTTCATGTTACCCCCCCCCCCATCTCCAGCACCAGTCTTGCACGAGGGCCAGTATCAAATACCTTCTGATAGTCAAGGAAGATGCAGTTTAACCAGCCTTCTGTCTCCTGTCTTATTTTGGTAACTTGGTAAAGTTTGTTAAACAACACTTTCCCCCTTTAGATCCATATTGCCCTGAAGGTTGTCCTATCCAGGTGTTCCTTTAGTGAATATGTGGCGTGTGTGTAGGGTGATGACCCCAGATGACGCTACACACACACACACACACACACACACACACACACACACACACACACACACAGGGTAAGGGAGGTATGTAATCAACAACAAGAACTAACTCCTATTAGGCCTAGTTTTTAAAAGTTCAGAAATGTCTTTTACACTCACTCTCTCTCTCTCTCTCTCTCTCTCTCTCTCTCTCTCTCTCTCTCTCTCTCTCTCTCTCTCTCTCTCTCTCTCCAGAGAGAGAGAGCGAGCTCCCACCAACCTCACCTCCGAAAAGATTTGTAGAAGAGAGAAGCAATCTGCATATTTTATGAAATTTAAATTACCTGTTCCGTAGATTTTATTTTTTTGGTTGGAAGAGGAGGTAAGGGGGGGGGGGGCAAGATGAGGCTGGAAGGAATGGGAAATAGGGAGTGATGCTTGAGGGAGGTAAAGGAAATGGGTGGAACGAGAGTGGAGTAGAAGAAGGGGGGGGGGTACGGATAGGGGAGGGAGGGATAAGGTTGTAAAGGATAGTGGTAGCGAGAAAGTAAGATAGGATGCACATGGGGGGGGGGAGCAGGATAGGCAGTGGGCAGGTGGCTACAGGTGACGGATCTCCCAATCCTGAGCACTCCAGGTGCGAACTCTTGTGAGCAGGAACTGCGGCATGATCTCCCACACTACATCACTTAATGTCCAGTTATTAGACCTTTCAGACCCGTTGGCATGAGGTACCTGGAGCTTTGTAATTACTGTATTCACTCTCGTGTTCTTGAAGATATCCTCATAATGCACCCAAGAGTCTGCCAGTGCAGACTACTTATCACAGGCCTCTATGACTAACCATCCTGTGTGATAAGGATTTTTTTAGCTCTACTTAGCTGGCTTTTTGAC
The DNA here is from genome assembly GCA_020271785.1 of Procambarus virginalis. Taxonomy (NCBI): domain Eukaryota; kingdom Metazoa; phylum Arthropoda; class Malacostraca; order Decapoda; family Cambaridae; genus Procambarus; species Procambarus virginalis. The sequence goes on from WNGS01000411.1 coordinate 15,659,059, forward strand.
ACTGTACTCTCCTTCATATAGTCTAGGGCAGCTGCACAAATGTAGATGTACCTAAATGGTAATAAAAAAAAAAGTGGGAAGGTTATGGAAGAGGGAGGAAGAGCAGGGGGGGGGGGTAGGGAAAGGGAAGGTGGTTCAGGAAAGCAAGTTAAGCCGGTGTAAACCTCGGGGGCCAAGATAAACAACGGTAAACCTCGTAAACTGTAGCCAACTTTTGAAGAGAAGTTGGTTTTGTGCAGCCGACGGTGCTAGAGTAATGGTCGGGGGGCTCTCACCCCCCTCTCTGCTCCTGGAGCTCTCTCACCCCCCTCTCTGCTCCTGGGGCTCTCTCACCCCCCTCTGCTCCTAAGGGCTCACACCCCTACCCTCTGCTCCTGGGGGCTCACACCCCTACCCTCTGCTCCTGGGGGCTCACACCCCTACCCTCTGCTCCTGGGGGCTCACACCCCTACCCTCTGCTCCTGGGGGCTCACACCCCTACCCTCTGCTCCTGGGGCTCACACCCCTACCCTCTGCTCCTGGGGGCTCACACCCCTACCCTCTGCTCCTGGGGCTCACACCCCTACCCTCTGCTCCTGGGGGGCTCTCAACCCCCTACCCTTTGCTCCTAGGGGCTCTCACCCCCCTACCCTTTGCTCCTGGGGGCTCTCACCCCCCCCCCTCTGCTCCTGGGGCTCTCACCTATTACACTTTCAATCGACAGGTATACATGTGCCAGGAGTCAAGTACTTGCGAAACCTCTACATCTTTCGAAAATCATGGCGGCTTTGTTTACATTTATTAAACAGCTGATGAGCTCCAAGACACAAGGACATTGTCTATACAAATTATAACCCTGGGTAGAGGAGCTCACAGTTGGTACATTTATCTACCAAATACAAACTCCAAGATGTACAAGGTTTCTTGGTTGGTTCATCTTGGTTGGGCCAAGATGTTCAAGATATCCTAAGTAAAGAAACACCCATTAAGTACATGAAGACTCCTGGCCTTGTCCACCTTGTTATAATGGGGTCGAGATCCAGCTCTTGTAGTCTGGCCAGGTCGCGTCCCTCAGCTCCCGGACCCGCCTGCTATTAAGCCACGTGTATTACTAAGAGTAGTGCATGTCCTTGTCTTGCAAAGCTTTCCGGAGCGACACTCGGCTCCTGGGCCCCGCCAGCTCTGACATTAAAACTCCGCTGGTCCGCTGCGCGTGTTTCAAGCCGTCCTCTTGAAATGTTAGTACATACAGGAACTATTTGGTCGAAAGTACCACTATGTAGTGATAGACCGCCAGTAAACCACTTTTTGTACTTTAATATTATAGAGCCCGGGGGAAGATAAAGCTAAAAACGAAATTGAAACATTTCTAGGCCTAGTATAGCACATATGTACTACATTAGGCCTAAAACGGCGTGCATTAGGCCTCGCATTGCTAGGAGAGGTAAGGTTTCGTATTTATGTTGCAGTTAAAGAAAAAAAAAGTTTGCGGTTTGTCCAAATTCAGTGATACACAAACTTTCTGGTGGACCATCACTACACACACCCTGGTACTTTCCACCAGATGGTTACTATAAGTACTCCCATCTTAGGAGGCTGGGGCTGCCCTGTGTCGTGTCTGTGTCCTCCTCACTCTCATAATGTATCACCTTGCTCACGTGTCCCCTCACACCTGTGTCTAGCTCCTACACATCACCTCCTCCAATCATGACACCAGCATCATCTTCCACTCCAATAACAGCAATGTCAGTAATACATTATTATTATTTTCTACCACGGTCGTGGCCACACATAATGCTAACCAGCATCTTCTGGTTATATATATATATATATATATATATATATATATATATATATATATATATATATATATTTATAGCATATAGCATCTTCATATTTATAGCATATTTATAGCATCTTCAGCATATATATATATATATTTTTTCTGTCCTCCATGGACAGGGTGAGAGATCTGTTAAACATATAGTTCAGTGATTTATTGAACAATCAACCACAGGTGATTGTAGTGCTTTTAAAATGGTAACATACGCTACATACATAGATACATAAATACACAGCTTTACGTCTGTCCTACATAAGCAGTGTTCGATATGTCTTTTTACATATGTATCGGAAATATATGCATGTTTCGATGTAATTTGGAGGTGAAAGGAAATGGAGAAGAGGGGAAGTGAGGAGGAAGAGAGAAGGAAAAAGATGCGGGTGGCTCTAATGAACCAAGAACCTCGGGGAATAGAGAGAGAGAGAGAGAGAGAGAGAGAGAGAGAGAGAGAGAGAGAGAGAGAGAGAGAGAGAGAGAGAGAGAGAGAGAGAGAGAGAGAGAGAGAGAGAAATAAATCATATTTATCATCATTATTGACTGAATAAAAACAACCATAAGATAGCAATAATAAGTCATAATAATCATCAGTGAAGTCCAAAATATTATAACAAGTCCTTTTACAAAATTAATCTTGGAGGTGGAGCTTGGTAATGTCTAAGTGTCACGAGGTTCTTATGATTCACTACACCACTCTGAGCTGCTCTTAACTAGCCCGGCACGTGTGGTGTGGGCCCCGGCACGTGTGGTGTGGGGCCCCGGCACGTGTGGTGTGTGGGGCCCCCGGCACGTGTGGTGTGGGGCCCCGGCACGTGTGGTGTGGAGCCCCCGGCACGTGTGGTGTGTGGGGCCCCCGACACGTGTGGTGTGTGGGGCCCCCGACACGTGTGGTGTGTGTGGGGCCCCCGACACGTGTGGTGTGTGTGGGGCCCCCGGCACGTGTGGTGTGGGGCCCCGGCACGTGTGGTGTGGGGCCCCGACACGTGTGGTGTGTGGGCCCCCGGCACGTGTGGTGTGGGGCCCCGGCACGTGTGTCGTGTGGGGCCCCGACACGTGTGGTGTGGGGCCCCCGACACGTGTGGTGTGTGGGCCCCCGACACGTGTGGTGTGGGGCCCCCGGCACGTGTGGTGTGGGGCCCCCGACACGTGTGGTGTGTGGGGCCCCCGACACGTGTGGTGTGGGGCCCCCGACACGTGTGGTGTGTGGGGCCCCCGACACGTGTGGTGTGGGGCCCCCGACACGTGTGGTGTGGGGCCCCCGACACGTGTGTCGTGTGGGGCCCCCGGCACGTGTGTCGTGTGGGGCCCCCGGCACGTGTGTCGTGTGGGGCCCCCGGCACGTGTGTCGTGTGGGGCCGCCGGCACGTGTGTCGTGTGGGGCCCCCGACACGTGTGTGGTGTGGGGCCCCGGCACGTGTGGTGTGGGGGCCCAGCGCCTGTGGTGTGGGCCCAACACGTGCTAAACAACAAAGAAGCCCCTTAACAGAAAATGTTTCAAGTGAGACATCGTAGTCCCTGAATATTGACACGAAATTATCGCCTTAGCAACATAACCTGACGGAAAAGGTGGTCCCTTCATTATCATATTACGAGCAGGCTTAATACAGTGTGTGAGTGAGCAGCCCGTCCTCCAAAAATGGGGTGATAAATGTAACAAGACAAATAAGTGCAATTATGTACTATTCATAGCAGTTAGGAGTTGTACTTATTTTCACTTAGTATTAAATCGTACTGTCAAATATATTGTGAATATTTGAGTTACCTGAAAACTGAATAGAAAACCCATCCTCACCTAACGTCTTGTTTTGAAGGTAATAAATTTTATTGCTTCTTAATTACAATTAGTACTTAACCTTAGCTATATTGATATTATAGTTTTATAAANACATTAAGTAATGCAAATAAGTTGGAGTTCATTTCATGCAAGGATTTCAAACTCCAAGCATGCCGGAGGCTCGCAGGAAAGTACCAACATGGCGGGATTAAACAGGAGTGCCAACCGAGCGAGACCAAGGAGTGGGGGGGGGTTTGCTAAAAGTACGTGCAAATTACGGTTAATTACCTGCCGAGACAAGGTGTTTAGCTATTTATGTACGGCTTGGTGCCGCTTTTGATAGTTATTTAGCTGTTTATGTAATAGGAGGGGCCTCGTAGCCTGGTGGATAGCGCGCAGGACTCTTAATTCTGTGGCGCGGGTTCGATTCCCGCACAAGGCAGAAACAAATGGGCAAAGTTTCTTTCACCCTGAATGCCCCTGTTACCTAGCAGTAAATAGGTACCTGGGAGTTAGTCAGCTGTCACGGGCTGCTTCCTGGGGTGGAGGCCTGGTCGAGGAGCGGACCGCGGGGACACTAAAGCCCGAAATCATCTCGAGATAACCTCAAGATAAGATAGCTCTTGAATAACGGAAACATGAATGTATTCGACCTTGCCAGACACTAATTACAAGCCCCCCCCCCCAAGTGGGAACAGTTGCATCACGAGAAGCTTAATGTATACTACTGACTTTAATGAATAGGTATTCTATGTAGCAACCACTGTATTCATTCTGTATATTCTATCATCATTATAAATGGAGAAACTTACTACAATATCGTAATGTTTTAAGGCGAAGGAGAGACCCAATATTTTAACTATTAAAATTTTCGTTTTTTTGTGGATTTTAATACACCTCAACATAAGCTGGGTCTTTCCTTCACCTTCAAAATTATTAAATTATTAATTTATTATTATTATATTATTATTATTATTATTACTATTACTTCCACTTCATTAAAACAAATCTTAAGTCCGTGTTATCTGTGTTCCATCACAATGATCGTAATATTTGTTATCGGTATTGCCTCTTATCACCACTCTTGTTGTTTATATTGATTTGATATTGCAGGCAATTATTGTTCAAGTCGAGCACCTTCAGCTTCTTGTAGCCGTCGGGCTGACACAAGTCGTACGCATCTGGGCTAATAACAATTACGTTAAGATGTTACGTTAATATGAATCACGGAAACGACAGGATGACTTGAAGATATCAGAAGAGAATGAGCCAATAGAGGACAGGGCAGCACATGACGTCAGAGATGAAACAACCATATAGAGCAAATTATCCTATGACGTCAGCGAGAAACGAGATAGCCGAACAATCAATCATGACGTCAGAAAGAAACGATCCAATGAGAGTAAGATAGCAAATGACGTCTGAAAAAAAAAGATTGACTAGGGTTGCAAGGTGGTCCATGACGTAAGGTGGATGTGAAAAAATAAAATCGCAGCTGGAAAAGGAGAGAAGAAGAAGACGCAGTTTACCCTCAAGATACACCACAGACTCAAGTCTTCAAGACTAAGCAGCGGCCAGCTTGAGGCTTCAAGTCCCCTCGTTAAAAGTCTTTCGGAAAATCTTAAAATGTAAAGTGGACGAGGGGGCGGAGAGGGGAGGAGGGGGGGGAGCCCAGAGTGGCCATATATCACTGGGTTCAGAGCTCCAGTCGGGTCCTTCACAGCCCAGAGCCTCAAATTGGAGGCGGGGACAGTAACCATTATTTATGTGTAATGACCTTTTCCTCCCTTTCAGTCTTCTAATTCCCTCAATCACTCCCTCCCTCCTCTCAACCTCCCCTACTCCATCCTTCCCCCTCACCCTTCCTCCAAACCTCTTCTCCTATCCCCTTCCCTCCCAAACCTCCCTCCGAGCCCCAAAGACCCATCCCACACAAATCCACGATACCTGCCGGCGACTAATTCTGCAAGAACATTTTGCAAGATGTCGGCGGTGGAGATGCGAACTCGTGACCTTCTTAGTTTGAAAGTTTAGTAAAATCCCGGATACTGATGATTAAATGTTTGTGAAGATTTTAGAGTATATGACCTTCCTTGGAGGGTATGTTGACACACGTGTTACTAGAATATTGTTGTCAAAATTAAAGATTTTTTTTTGCCCAGGACGTCCTTGAAATGTTTACAAAAAGACCTGTCTATATCTCCCCCCCCCCCAACCCCTGCTTGCCAGCCTGTTTACCTTCTTGTTTTTCTGCAGAAGCTGTTTCGTATAATGTGCTTGCTGCCTGCCTGCCTGCCTGCCTACATGCCTGCTTAATTACCTGTCTGCTTGCCAACCTGCCTGCCTGCTTAATTACCTGTCTGCTTGCCTGCCTGCAAGTATGTCTGTCAGTATCAATTTTTTTTCTATCTGCCCTTCACTTGGGGCACCACATAATAGGACTGTGGGGAGGCCGGTGATGGAAGGGGCGGCACCTTGCACATTACTCATCCCCGGCACTCACCCCTGGCACTCATCCCTGGCCCTGTGCCACTCACACACAAGCCACCACTCAAGACGCTCTCCTGGAATATGTGAGCGAATGGTGTGTAATGAAGAGGCGAGGACGGAGACAGGGAAGAGAGGCAGGGGAGGAGAAAGAAGAGGGGGAGGAAGAGAATGAGGGGGAAGTGAGGACAGGTGGTGGAGGCGGGGAGCGAGAGGGAGGAGAGCGGCTGCAGGTTATGATAAAAACTTTCCAATACATTTCGTTATGAATAATGCGGGACTCGAACCTGGGTCGTCCGGGGCTCTCGCAATTCCTGACGGAGTTCTCGCTAGTCCTCGTAGAGGAGTGGCCAGGTTAAGCGAGAACTGAGATAGCAGCTGGGTCCTTCACGACCCATCCAGACGCTGGCCAGTATCGGCCTGCAGGCTACAGGTCTCTTCACACAACTCTGCTTCCAAACTCCAGACTTAAATCCCTCCCTTGACGGTGTCCCTCACGTGTCTGTGAATGTCGGGTTTTACACATGACACAACAGTTAGGGAGAACCTGGCGCCTTCCTGCTCGTCTCCACCTGAGGCATGCGGACAGTCCCTTCTCAACACATGTTGTCTACATCCATGTACGGATATTTTAGTTATTGTTATTGCTTTGTTTCCCTAATTAGTCAATGTAGTAACTAATAGATGACACGAATCAAGTTCAAGTACGTTTATCGAGTCAATGAAATACATGTCAAAAGGATAGAGTAGTTTAGACTATTTCTACTCTCCACTTGACACGAATCTTATAGGTGTTGACGTGGCAGCTACGTGACACTCTTAGCCAATCAGGAGGGAGCAGTCACATCACCTAATGTAAGTTTTCAGAATATCGAATTTATGCCACGTGATCTATGTCTTACTGACAGGACCCCTGTGATGAGGGGCAAGTGTGTGCGTGTCCCAGCGAGGTCAAGACTGGCTCCGGCAACAAATACAATGGAGTTCCAAAGGTGGCAGGAGTTGTTGTAAATATGTACGTAAAGCAGTGGCTTTGTTGGCTGGTGTATGACGACAGCTGATCTAACACTTCTGGAGTTACTGTCGTCTCCCGACACTGGTCATGTGTTACGTCACGGCAACATTACTGATTGTTGCTTAAGCTGGTGGGCTTATTTTCCGGCTCTTGCTCCATTAAGAGACGGAGGCGTGAGATGGAGCTGAATGCTACCATGACGTCACATTGACGGAGGAACTGAACCACAAGAGGAATTGTGTCGCAACAGGGTGGAGCCGAGGCGTCCTTTGAAAACATTAAATTGTTTTGTCACAGAGGATAAGGACCTATAGAGAGGCCGTGAAACGCTCTTCGGTGCCCGTTTGTGAAGACCTCCAACGCTTTCTCTGCGCTGCGGGGCGCCTGACTGACGGAATGTATCCATTACAATCCACTTGACTGACAGTGGATTATACCTGGATGGGGTTCTAGGCGTTGTTGTTCTCCCCAAGCCCGGCCCGGGGACAGGCTTGACTTGGGAGAGCTTGGTCCAATATGCTAATGCTTGAAGCGGCCCCGCAGCCTCCACAAAAATGGAGACGAAATTTTCAAGCAGGGATCCAGCAGGTGGGTGGCAACGGAGATGCAGATGTTCGGAAGATGAAGTAGTTCCAACAAGAAGTGCTGGAATAACCGGGTTGTAATGGATATGGGCCCCTGCAACCGCACCAAGCAACAGTCTGTTGGGCCAAGTTATCTGAGGGTATGTTTCCTTGGGTCTGATATAGGTGACAGCCGACAGGATAGACAACATTTTATCTAGCAATGGGAACAAGCAAATTATCTGCCTCTCTGTTGGAGGTCAACATGTTGTCAAGGGGTAGAAATGAGGAGCACACAGAGTCAAGTTGGCAGCATATATATCAAGAGACAAGTGTCATAAATTGCCGACTGCTAGGCATCGTCTTGGTTATGACATACTGGTTATCAACAACTGCAAGTCGCTCATTGGTCAGAGCTGTGTACACACACACACACACACACACACACACACACACACACACACACACACACACACACCACTTCCCGTGGGAAGTAACACACAGTCACAGTAGAGAGCGTCAGACTGGAAATTGTGCGGACCGTAGTTCGTTGCTTCATTGAAACCGGGAAGAACGGGAGGGCGGACATCGACTAAATCTCCGACCTGTAATTTCCAGAGAGCTAATTGAACACGCCGTTACCGTGAGAGGGGGGGGGGGGGGAAAAGGGAGGGGGGGCTGGAGATGAAAGGGGCTGTAATAGGGGGGGTGTGGTCATTTAGGAGCACTAATGGGGAAAGACAATTTAAAAGCACGCTAATTTTTGCCTGTTGCTGCCACCTGATGTGCCCGAGGTTCTAACGCCATGGTCACCTGCCCGCGCCTGCCACCACCACCCCACACACTTGCAACCACCACCCCACACACCTGCAACCACCCCACACACCTGCAACCACCACCAGTTCCATCAACCACCACTGACAACAATACCAACAACTGCAACATTGAAATAACCGGCATTTGCGGAGTTTTGGTGTCTAACAGCGGCAACAGGAGCTGTCTAACAGCGGCAACAGGAGCTGTCTAACAGCGGCAACAGGAGCCGCTGAACGAGGCAACAGGAGCCGCTGAACGAGGCAACAGGAGCGGTTGACCCGAGGCAACAGGGAAAACGTGACGAGCAATGTCAACAATAATATTCACACACATCTGGCGGGACCAAAGAGCTAGAACTCAACCCCGCAAGCACAACTATGTGAGTACATTTGAGTCAGTGACACTGCGCTTGTGGACTGACCGGGTCAAGGTCACTTCTGACCTTTGTTAAGTATCTCGTCAACAGAACTTTGTACGCGGATATTATCAAGTGAAGCAGCGTGAAGCAGCGTGAAGCGGCAAGAGGCAGCGTGAAGCGGCAAGAGGCGGCAAGAGGCAGCGTGAAGCAGCGTGAAGCGGCAAGAGGCAGCGTGAAGCGGCAAGAGGCAGCGTGAAGCGGCCAAGAGGCAGCGTGAAGCGGCAAGAGGCAGCGTGAAGCGGCAAGAGGCAGCGTGAAGCGGCAAGGAGCAGCGTGAGCGGCAAGAGGCAGCGTGAAGCAGCAAGAGGCAGCAAGAGGCAGCGTGAAGCAGCGTGAAGCAGCAAGAGGCGGCAAGAGGCAGCGTGAAGCAGCGTGAAGCGGCAAGAGGCAGCGTGAGCAGCGTGAAGCGGCAAGAGGCAGCGTGAAGCGGCGTGAAGCAGCAAGAGGCGCGTGAAGCAGCAAGAGGCAGCGTGAAGCAGCGTGAAGCGGCAAGAGGCAGCGTGAAGCAGCAAGAGGCGGCAAGAGGCAGCGTGAAGCAGCGTGAAGCGGCAAGAGGCAGCGTGAAGCAGCGTGAAGCGGCAAGAGGCAGCGTGAAGCGGCAAGAGGCAGCGTGAAGCGGCAAGAGGCAGCGTGAAGCGGCAAGAGGCAGCGTGAAGCAGCGAGAGGCAGCGTGAAGCAGCGAGAGGCAGCGTGAAGCGGCAAGAGGCAGCGTGAAGCAGCGAGAGGCAGCGTGAAGCAGCGAGAGGCAGCGTGAAGCAGCGAGAGGCAGCGTGAAGCAGCGAGAGGCAGCATGCAGCAGCATGAGGCAGCAGCATGAGGCAGCATGCAGCAACATGAGGCAGCAGCAAGGGGGGGGAGGGGGCAGCAGTAAGATAAGAAGTAACTTACTCCAGAGCTGGGAAGAGGGAAGTAGAAGTAGTGTGCCGGTGCCAGGAGCTCCACCGTGGGAGAGGGTGAGGGATCAGGTGAGTACAACACCCTCACATACCACCGACGCCTTCCAACCTGGGTCTGGGAACTGTGGCGTCCAGTGTCGTGCCCCGCGGTAGGTGCGCGTGAGAGAGACGGGAGGATAGGGTAGTCTTGTGGAGGGGTCGGGAGGACATTAGTTGTATTTAGTTAAGGTTATAACCGATTATTGCGAAACTTATTTATGAAGCGGTGCAGGACTTGAACCAGCGGCCAGCATGGTCAACAGCAGCGAGGCACACACCCCTTACGCCGCGACATGCTAAAAGCTATTCAACCAGCTGGTTCTGGCAGCCATTGTGGTGTCCTTGTGTATGTGAAGGGAGCGTATGGTGTTGAACACCATTGTCCACGCTACAGTGCAAGCGGGCTCTTCTTAAGACCTGGTTGGGAACCAGCTCGTTGTGTCTCCAGGGGAGACTAATGGACTCGTTAGCGTTTCAGGTTGAATAGCTTTTAGCATGTCATGGAGGAGGGGTGTGGCGCACGGCTGGTGTTGACCAGGTTGCAGGTTCAATGCCTGCAGCTTGCAAAATTATTTTTGTATAGCTCATGTCATTGAGATTTCCTTGTATTATTATTATTATTATTATTATTATTATTATTATTATTATTATTATTATCATCAAGATTATTATTATTTCCATTATTACTATGTTATAATTATTTGTTACCGTTATAATATTATTATTCATTTGGTGAACGCTATGGTCAGGGTCACACACCAATTGCTATGCTGTAGTTGTGTGGTAAATGGGCTGTGGGGGTGTGGGGAGGGTGGGGGTGTGGGGAGGGTGGAGGTGGCTATGGGGTGTGTGTATGGAAATGGAGGGGGTGTAGGGATGGGAGAGAGGGAGGTGTTGAGTAGGACCGTAGACAACATGCCTGTGTGTGTGGGGGGGGGGGGGTTAGCGAGGGCGCCGCATGGGGGGAGGTCACTCCCAGGTCACGTGGGAGTGTGCAGGGGGAACACCAACAAGCACCAGGTCAGAATTAGAACACAAACACTATGATAAAGCACAAGCACACAACATTACACAATAACAAACCACTAAGCAAGCAGACCAAACACGTGTTACAAGCAACATATTACCATAAAACAATGTTACTAATGTGTACATGTGCTCGACTTAAACCTATTTAAGTATGACACATCCATACATTATACATGTATGGCATCCATGTATACACGCTGCTCAAATGGAGGCCAAGATGAACACTACAAAGCTCACTACAGTTATTGTGGCAAGACAGGACTTGAATCATTAGGCCTATGACCCCCGCCAGGTGGTTAGAGAGGAGGGGGGGAGGAGGTGGGGAGTGGGGGAGGAGAGGACGAGGTGGGGAGGCGAGGCGGCCCCACAGAGACGGTCAACTAGAACACGAAACCAGTACATCATCAGTGTAAACAGTCTTATATATACACCAGGACCAGAGCAGGACGTGACCAAGACAGGTATATCAGAAGGTCATGATCAGGAGCAATAGTAACGCCCGCAAATATTCTACACTGCTTTTTG
>WNGS01000411.1:15689896-15702771 GCA_020271785.1 Procambarus virginalis
ACCAATTTTTGTCAACTACCATTCAAGCTGTCATTGCAATCAATCTTAGCTGCCTATGGCTTTAATCCACTGTACCTACAATTTTCTCTATTTTTTTTTCTTGCCATGTATCTGTTATCATTTTTTTAAAATCTTGCAAGTATTTACCTACTTAAAATTTTCTTAGATTAAGGACCTGCCCGAAACGCTGCGCGTACTAGTGGCTTTACAAGACTGTAATTACCATTTTATGTATCCACACATTCCCAATGTACCTTCTTGTATATGCATAAATAAAATAAATAAATAAAATAAGAAGGTTTTGGTGGTTGGTAGTGTCAAAATCCTTACGCAGGTCCACAAATAACCCAACAGGGAACTCATTTTTATCAAAAGCTGCAGGTATCAATTTAATCATACTAATAAGTGCATCGTTAGTGCTTTTTTTTTTTTTTTTTTATTTTAGGTATGAAGCCATGTTGACAAGAGCTAAGTATATTGTGTTTGGCTAGATAAGAGTAAAGCTGCTTGTAGATTAAGTTTTCAAATTTTTGACAAGTTTGGCAGAATTGATATAGGTCTGAAGTTGTTGACAATGATCAGCGAGTTCACCACACTTGTGGACTAGGGTTACTCTCGTTTTTTTTTTTTTTTTTTCTAGAATATCTGGAAAGGTTTAGAGCTCAAGGGACTTGTAGAGCAAAGCAATGGCAGGAGCTAAAGATCTGGAGTATTTTTTTTGTAAATTAGAGTTGGTCTCTCCGCAAGGGCACTAGACTTGGTTTTAAGGGAAAAGATTATCTCATTAACATCAGTGGAATTAGCAGGTGTTAGGTACAAAGACTACAGATAGTTACCTGTAAGATAGTCCTGAACATTAGTACTGGAAGATGGAATATCATTAGCAAGGGATGACCCAATGGAATGGATGAGAAGACCCTGTTGAATTCAATAGCAGTATCAGAGGCTAAAAGCAGACCATCGTTATTGGACAAGAGTATTGGTTTGTTATTTAAAAAAAAATTGTTCCCAATATTTGTGAAATTGTGCTCCATGTTTTTTAATGTTGCCCTTTGTTTGGGTAAATTTATCTTTGTAGTATTTAATTTTGGCTCTTCTAATTATTTTAGATAGCAATGATTAATTCTTTGAAAATTCTTTGGAGACGATTTCTAACCTATACTTCTTCTTAAGATCAATTTTTTTATTAATAGAGTTAAGTACCCCTTTATAAGCCAAGGATTGTTTAGTCTTTTAGTTGTGACTTGTTTCGTTAGCAAATGACAGTGGGTGTTATAAAGGCTGAGAGTTTTTTTGAAGAAATGATTGCACTGCTAGGTTGTCCCTATGTTACCTAATTCGGACTCCCAGTTGATATTTGCAGCAGCAGCAGCTATAAAATTGCCTATAGAAGTTTCATTGTGCAGCCTAAAGCTTATCTTCCTTGTATCTAGAGGTGGTTTGTTAATGTTGGTTAGGAGAAATGTGGGGTAATGGTCTGTAGTGCTATCAATGATTATCCCTGAAGTAAGCAGAGGTTATGTTGGTCCACATGTGATCAAGAGCCGTGGCAGTACTATCAGTGATTCTAGTAAATGAAATGAAAATGAAAATGTTTATTTAGGTAAGGTACATACATACAAGTGATTGTACAGAGTGATGGAGTTATAGATAAGGCTAGTACATACAATGCCTAAAGCCACTATTACGCAAAGCGTTTCGGGCATGAAAAACTTAAATGACTAAGGCTTAATACTAATTGAGCATAAGGATTAAAATGAGTTGAGAACAAAAAAAAGATAAAAAGGGGGGAACGTGGCTGAAAAAGCAGCACAAATTCAATTCGGTCGACAAAACAGCGTCACTTAAAACAAAAACAGACATTGGTTGACAATAGAGGGAAGGCAGGTTACAGGGAATTTCTTAGGTATAGCTTCGTTTTTCTCTTAAACTGGTTGAGAGAGGTACAGTCTTTAACATGGTTGGGAAGGTCATTCCACATTCTGGGTCCTTGATTTGTAAAGCATTTCTAGTTTAAGTCGTACTCTAGGAATATCAAAACCGCATTTATTTCTGGTGTGGTGCCTATGGGTTCTGTTACAACCTTCTATGAAGCTTTTGAGGTCAGGATTGGCATTACAGTTCAGTGTTTTATATATGTATAATACACATGAGAGAATGTGCAGTGACTTAATATCTAATATCTAGGTTTAGTGATTAGTAGGTTTAGTGATTAACGGTATGAGGAAGCAGGAATTCATACAGTTAAGGAAACTAGCAGCAGGAGGGTTATCAGGCTCGTAGAGGTCGATGTTAAAGTCCCCAGAAATAATATGGTTTTTGTTCAGTCTGTTATCTAGTATTAGATTTCTAAGGTTAGAGTTAAATTCGGTCACATCAGTGTTAGGAATCCTGTAGACTGCTCCCACAGTCAGGACAGCCTCGCTACCCTTGACTCTGAAACAGGCAAATATATACTCTCCATAAGGGGCCTCCTAGATTTAATTACTTTTAAGCAAGTCAGTTCTTGGTGGTAGTAAAGAGAAGTACCACCATCTCTTTGTACAGGACGACAGTTGTGAATAGCTGTGTAGTTAGCTATGTTGTAGAATTGAGTAGAGTCCTCTTTTAACCACGTTTCAGTAAACACAACAAAAGAGAATTTGTTGTCAACTGTTTGAATCAGGGCATTAACATCCCCAAAGTGTTTGCTTAGAGATCTTACATTCAAGTTAATTACAGAAACATTGTGATTACAAGTACAGATGCATGCCCGACGGATGTATCGTAGGTATGCATACATACATAAGTTATAAGAAGATTCTATGACTCATTGGTAGGGCAGGAACAATGTCTAAAGCCGCTAATATGCAGACTGTTTCGGGTATTAGTAGCTTAACATCTTTAGCAAACATGTTCTTATAATATAACATGGAGTCCCTCCGTGGTGTAGTGGTTAAGACGCTCACCTAGCGTTTCGCGAGCGTTTTGTCCTTGGTTCGTATCCTGGCCGGGGAGGATTTACTGGGCGCAAATCCTTAACTGTAGCCTCTGTTTAACTCAACAGTAAAGTGGGTCCTTGGTTGTTAAACGATTTTTCGCAGGGTCGTATTCCAGGGAACATAGGATTAAGGACTTGTCTGAAACGATACGTGTACTAGTGGCTGTACAAGACTGTAAGAACTCGCTGACCAGACCACACACTAGAAGGTGAAGGGATGACGACGTTTCGGTCCGTCCTGGACCATTCTCTAGTCGATTGTGATGAGGGGAAGGAGATGAAGGCAATAAATAGGCAAGAGAGAGGAAGGCAAAAGGTACGAAAGATAAGGTATAGTAGAGAGGATAGTAGTAGGAATAAGAACTGCAAAAGGCCCATTGGCCCATACGAGGCAGCTCCTATTTATAACCACCCAAAGAGAAGGGAATAGTAATAGGAATAAGAAGAGGATAGCAAGGGAATGTAAGAGAAAACAGTGGACAGAAAAAGGAAAGAGAGATAAAGATAAATGGAAGGGGTAAGCTTATGTTAAGTCACGTTTGTTAGAAAGATTAGAGCATTTGAGTGTATACTGTGAAAGGGAAGAGTCGACAGCAACAAAGCCAGGACTAAAGTTCATGTTGGATACGTTGTGTATTAGAGCCGATTCAACAAGACGACGTCTGTGTAGAGTAGAGGTAGGAAAGATTATTTTGAAGGACGACCAATCAATCGGATTAGAATCCCTAACATGACAGAAAAGAGCATTGTTTGTGTCTGCAGACTTAACACTTCTTTTGTGTTCTTTAAGTCTGTCACAAAGTGTACGGCCAGTTTCGCCAAAGTATTGGAGAGGACAAGACAAACAGGAAATAGAGTAGATACCAGCAGCATTAGAAGCAGGATGAGCTAGATTGCTACGAAGTGTGTTAGTTTGTCGAAAGGCGAGCTTTATGTCAGGAACATTATTTCTTGTTTTTCAGTTTTTACAAGTACATTGGGTAGAGAGTACATAACATTGGTGTTCTTGCATTCTTGCAAAGCCACTAACATGCATAGCATTTCGGGCAGGTCCTTAACTTAACAGATAAAAGTAAGAATAATTAGAAGGTAAATTGTAGCACAAATTGATTTCAACATAACTACAATAAAAATTGATTAGATTCATTATACTGGTGATAATGCATGTCTTGAACACTAAAACTGGGTGAGTGGGCGAGATACAAACTTGCACCGAATCACAAAATAGTTTGAAACACAAGGTAGGAAACTATGAGGAGGTAATTAGGTCATTTTTTGTTTTGCTTTTGAATTAAGAATAGGTTGGACAGTTTTTTTTTTAATTCATTAGGAAGTGAGTTCCATATACTGGGTCTTTTATTTGCATGGATCGTTTGTGCAGATTTAGTGTGACTCTAGGGATATCAAAGATATATTTGTTTGGTGTGGTGCTTATGGCCTTTACTCCAGTTTACATCTATTAAAGGAAGAGTTTCAGCATGGGACTATAGCACCTAGAAACAAGTTTTTTTTTTTTATACAATGAACAAATAGCACAAGAAAATGTGTGGTGTATGGTCAGCATGTTTAGGGATTTAAAGAGAGGCTGTGTGTTGTCTGAAGACAGAGTTTGTTCCTCATAGGCTGTATGGAATTCCAGCTACTAGTTCTTACCATTAGAAAAGACTTATTTTGGTTCAGTAACTACATCTTAAGTTTTTTTTTTTCAGTAAATGCTTCACTTGTGTATACATAAAGGTTACTGGAGGTTACAGGACCCATTTCTAAATTCTCTGTCCATCCAAACACTCATGTCTCTTCCTTACATTATTGGTGACCATGTATGCAAAGATGTACCTCTACAAAATTTGAATTTTTTGGGAATTTGAGGGCCTGGGAGGGTCAATTATAGCAGTGAAGATATTAGTGATGAAGATCATGTGTAGTGTAGGTGTGCCCCTGTTTTTCTCCTGAACAATGCTGGGTATACCTGTCGATGATTTAGAGGATCGACATCCCCAAGGCCCAGAGTCTAGCTAGGCCTTGGCTAGTTATGTTTATATTTTTTCAAATCTAAATTCAAATGTTAAATTTATTTTAAAATATAGGTGTCAAAGCATATCTGGAGTAAAGGAAACACCGATTTTTCAATGTGTTTTATTAAACATGATAAAGCTCTATTTTAAGATACATAATGTGAGAATATAACAGAATTGAGAATGGGACTGAATCCTTTATCAAGAAGCAGTATTAGTCCTCCCAGCCAGGAGGGCAGAGGGCAGGAGGGGATGAAGTTGCTTGGTACTGTACCTTAAGAATAGTGTAAGAAGACTTACGCTTCCCGTTCATACCACAAATAAAGTGAACTGTATTAAAGGTCTTGTCACTTTGAATCATGAGAATCAACTTTGCCCAAGTAGATGCTTAAGGTTTAAAAAGGCATTCTTTCATTGTCATAAACTGGTGAGAACACTTAGTAGAGGTAAAATATACCTCAAAAGGTCCAAATACTGATTACTAACAAATACCATAAGAGGTAACTTATGTGTTTCGTTATGAATGTCACAAATGTTTCATCATTCCCTTGGCACAAAGAGAAATACACTTGTCATATAAGCACAATCAGAACAGTAGCAGAATGATAATGTATGGTATGATCCTCATAATTCCTAACACAGTTTATACACTGTCCACACATCTTTACATACACGAGTACTAAGTACATTCACAGATAAATTACAATTTTATACCAGCATCTTCATGATTGGCACACTGTACAAGAAATATCTCATTAAAGGAGAAGCCATAACAAATACTGTTAGTTTTAGTGCCCACAATGGCATCACCTGCACCTTCTCTCACAACTGTTGTTTGTATAGCAGGTGTTGGTGTTTACACTATACATGAAGGTATGAGAATGTATAGCTAGATGAACTCTATTTTGTATCCCTTCCCCCCCCCTTTCCCACACCAATTTTCATGTTTCATTACAGTATGACCCTAGATGTTCAGGGATGGAACACAAGGTGGTGGTGTGCACTTGGATGGCTAGCAGCAATCATTGTATTTACAGAGGTCAGTAGCATTATATTTAGTATAAAAATATCACTACCTTTCTAAAAACTATTCATGACTAAAGTGAATAATCACGGAGACTTATCGGTCGTAAAAGAATACAGATACAAGGATGTTGTCTACAAGCCACGAGTCAGTGTATTTGTTGGCACCTCTGATGAACATGTAAATGTAGAATACTGTACACAAATTCAAGACAATGTTGCTCAGAATGTCCATGAATCACAAGATATTGCATAAAACGGACAAGGTTTGTGATCTTTTTGAGTTACAAAGAATCAAGTTTCTAGAAACTTGACCTTGTCAACAAAATAAAGACTGTCCATCAGTTACATCCTGACCATACTCCTGAAACTCGGTTATATCCTGATTCAGCTCTCAAAAATCCAGAATAGTGGCCCTCATATATGTAATACACACAGAAAGGCTTATTACAGTTCACCATTTCAAAATAACATAGAAGCAAAATACTGTACATTAAGCAACTCGCTCAGCACATTCATGTTAAACGCACTGTTAGTCTCAAGTTCACAGCTCCAAACAAAACCTTCCTTGAGATCATTGAAAATGAGACTGGGCAACTAAGCTTTCCATAAAATTGACGATGGCACTAACATCAAACATCCCCCGGGCAAATCTGGGCAAACAACATTGACTTTACATTGAGTCAACGTTGATAATATTGAGCCAACGTTGATTTGACGTTACTCAAACATATTTTGCCTGCTGGGGTCTGTTTCCAGTGATGTAAAGAACAGCCTTACAACATGAGCCTTAGTTCGTTGTTCTCATTAGTCTTTGGTACAAGTTGCACTACGACCACAAGCCCCTAACGTTGTCCACAGGCAATATTTAAAGACTGGATGAAAATTAGAATAAATGGAAAGTATGATTTCATATCATAACACTTAAGACTTTACAAAATTAGGAACATATAATGAATCATTTTCAAGTGAATTTACATAAATAATTCTGGAATGTCGTTTATAGTTCAATGGGAATGAAGGTCATGAGGAGTTCCACAATGGAGTCATGGACAATGGAATGTCTTTCTCTGTATGTGTAGCTGCTTGACACTGGAAGGAACAATTGCTCAAGTCAATAATTTATTAATTTACGTATCCTATCAATGCCTAGTTTTGCTTAAATTATAAAAACAAAAGCAGAGGAAATCAATTAATCCTTAGGCCACGGGGAAGTTGAAGTAATCATGAGAAAATGATCCAGTTAAGAAGGTCAGAAGATAAACAATGTGTTTATATTTGTGTTTATATAAACGAAAAATATAAACAAGACGAAATAAATAAAGAGATGACATTTGCATGTCGTCAGAGGAGCAGAGTTCAGCATTCAGCATATCAGACTTTAGCAGAATTGTGAGTTATGATCAGTAGTTCTTTAAATTTCTAAGAGCAAGGTCACTAACATTAAACAGGACCTTGTTTTTTCCAATAAAATACAAGCCTTGTATGACTGTGCTTGACTGTAATTCTTTTGGATACAATACTGTTTACACTGTTCAACAAATAGATGGAGAGATGCATGTAAAATGCCAATGATTACAAAACCTCAACAGGTACATGGCCAAAGGGAAGAATTCTATGTCCATTACATAGTTTTATCTTTAACATCTAAGATAACGCTCATTATATAGGTACATGACAAAATAAGTATTCACTTCCACTGCCAAGAAACTGCACTAACGAAGATAAGAATGTAAATACTCTAAACTGGACTAAAGTCTATTCTGTCATAGATGAAGAATAAATTGGCCTGTCCATGGCTGGTCTCAGCATGATGGAACCTTCAACCCATAAGTTAGGACGTTCCAACATCTGTTCCCATAGTCTGACTTCCATCCCAGCTGCCTCCATCCACTCCACAGGTCGGCCTCCGTGTTTACCTATAAACAGTATAAAATATTAATGATCGAGGATATAATTTTACATGAAAATAGTGACAGACATTTTAAATGTGCATTACTAATCCTAACACAGTGTGTACACAAAAAAAATAAACTTTGAATAAATAAATGGAACAGATGTGATTTACCAGTTATTTTGTATGGCCCATATAAATTATCTCATTGAGTAGATCACGACTTTTGTACAGCATGTACGGAAGAGTGATGTGCTTTGTTTATACAGGTACAGTATATAAATTTTTGAAGGTGTACTAGTGTGCTACTCAACCACTTGGACTGATCAGACGAGGGACCGTCTTGCTTTCTGCAGGTTCAGTGTTCAATTCCCTTTGGTTTAAGTACTGTTCTTTTGCCCAGTCCTGATATTTCTGCTCCTTGTCCTCCTATCCCTTCCAAGTGCTATATATAGTCATACTAGCTTAACCCTTTCACCAGCTAATTACCATACTTTATAAATATCTTGGGACAATGCCAATACAGTAGATTATTTTATGTTTGTGTGTATACAGTATTTTGGTCTTACTTCATGCAGGTCGACATTAAATTCCCGACCATCCAAATGGTTGGCACCTTTCCTTCCACCGTCCCATCCCAAATCCTTATCCTGATTCCTTCTCAGTGCTATATAGTTGTAACGACTTGGCACTTTCTCCTGATAGTTCCCGTCTCCTTCCCTACCATCCATGATGATGGTTGTAGATGTGTTATCTGACAGGGCCTGGGTAGTGAAGATGATCGTGTGCAGTGATGGTGGTGGTTATGGCGAGAAGTTAATGAGTAAGGAAGATGTAGCCTGCATCACCCCCGAGCACTGCCGGGCATCCCCCTTCAAGTAGTTATTAGCCTCTTGTGCCGTGTGTGCAATAATTATATACAACTTGCCTTCTTTAGTCAGTATTTATTATTTGTGGAGATATTATTTTTTGTATTATTATTACTGCTGGCAGTTGGTAAATTTATGAACAGTATACCCAGTAAGTCTTACTGTATACCCAGTAAGTAAGTATATATAGGATACGTGTGTATATCCAAATGGTCAAGTGTGTGGGGGAGGACAGAGCTCGTTATGTTATTATAGGTGCCCTGTTCTTTTATTTTATTTATTTGGGTTTGAGAGTATATAGCATTAAATGTTTTACAGTCTCGTAAAGCCATTGGCCTGCATAGCATTTTGGGAAGGTCCTTAATCTATTCAGTTGCTACATCAAACCACTGACTTGCAGATTGCATAGAATTTCACCAATTCTAGACACATCATGTGATAAGAACCGAATTATCTACAATAAAAAACTTAATCTGTCTTTGCTTCTGAGGAAAGTGCATGCTGCTAGATGAGTTGGTCATCCAATACAAATACTGTACTGAAGCACCCCCTTCATCAAAAAATTGTGGTCACACTATGGTCAAGAAAACGAACAGCTCATGGAGGAGTAAAAACACCTATACATCAGGTAGGCAATCGTTTCATTGACAGTCACAAGAAATTAGAAACCAGACTTTAGATACTGATGTTAAGCACAATACAGAAAGAAAGGAGTACAACCCCCCAATTATCTGGGGGTTGTACTGCTAACCAACCCACAAAATTGGGTGATAATTGAGTAATCAACCGATGAAGTGAATTTTACCTTATGAGGCAACCAAATACAGTATGATAGTTTAGAAAGCTATTGATATAAACAGGAAATGGTTTAAAAGTTGAACAAAAATTCAATTGAAAGTTCTAAACACCTGTTCTTTATCTAAAATAATAATGAATTAATGTAATGTCAAACCTACATCCTATGTTTAAATTATCCTTATCCTTTGTTACTAAATAATGAATAGTACTGCAAAATTGTACCACCTAATGACTGTAGAAATTGGGGAGGATGGTGGATGGGTTACTTACCCTTTCCCAAGCTTAACCGGCATCCCCCAAGAAATTGGGACGTTCCAAGGCGGTCATGGTCCCACACTGACAGTTCTAGCGCGCGCTCCGTTAGTTCTTGTAAACTGGTGTCGTCAAACATTAACGTGTGATTCCAAGTGGGGTTTAATGTCTTTCGGCACACACTCGTCTTCTGCTTAGAAGCTTTCCCCTTCTCCGGAAGAAGCAGCCTGAAATGGTAGTGAATGGTTATAACATATGAACTTCAAATGGTATCAAGACAAAATTAAATATAGGCTAAATAATAGTGTAATTGTAAGACTAAGGAGAGTAAGTAATGGTAATGTTTACTCAGACATAATAACATAGGATAAGAACCCACACGTGTGTATTTGCGAGATTTATGTAAAGAAATTTACAAAAGTCTCTCACTCTCCTGAGTGTTTTGGTAAGGTCTGAGTATGTGGTTAGGACGAGACTTGCATCGCAACGTCTAATCAATGAGAAGAGTAGAAGGAGAAGCAGACGAGTAAACAGGGCAACCATTATCGAGTTTAGATAGGACGAGAGAGAGGAATGTAAGGAGAGGAGCATGCGCCTATCTGCCTCTCAAGGAGCATGGGCTACGCTTGTGATGTCCCGTCTTCCCAATACTCTGTCATATAACGCTTTGAAACTACTGACGGTTTTGCCTGCATCACTTTCTCACCTAATTTGTTCCAACCATCTACCACTCTGGTTGCGAAATTGAATTTTCTTATTTCTTCGACATCTTTGTTTAGTTTTAGTTTAAATCTGACCTCTTGTTCTTGAAGTTCCAGGTCTCAGGAAATCTTCCCTATCAATTTTATCAATTCCTGTTACAATTTTGTACATAGTGATCATATCGCCTCTCTTTCTTCTATCTGTTAGTTTTGGCATATTTAATGCCTCTAACCTCTCCTCATAGCTCTTGTCCTTCAGTTCTGGGAGCCACTTAGTGGCATGTCTTTGCACCTTTTTTCAGTTGATGTGCTTCTTTAGATATGGGCACCATACAAACCGCTGCATACGCCAGCTTTGGTCTAACAAAAGTTGTGAATAATTTCTTTAGTATTTGCTATCCATGTATTTAAAAGCAATTCTGAAGTTAGAAAGTGTAGCGTAGGCTCCTCACACAATGTTCTTAATGTGATCTTCGGGTGATAGTTTCCATTTTTTTTTGAGATACATACAAGAGTGTTACATTCTTGTACAACTCGTCTGGAACCACCGCTAGATCTCTTTCTTTATCGGAATTCTTTAAAGATTTCTCACATAATTTATAGACTGTGTGGGGTTTGTTCTCCTATTCCACATTCCATAACATGGCATTTATTTACATTAAATTCCATTTGTCAAATGGTGCTCTATATACTTGTTCTTTCCAGGTCTTCTTGAATAGTATGATAATCGTCTAAGTTACTATCTTCCCTATTATCTCGGCAATCATGTTCATATAATCTGTATTCCATCTGGTAGATCGTTTATGTAGACAATAACATTACCGGGCAAGAGCTAAACACCTGAGATACTCCACTTGTGACATTTCTCCAGTCCGATACACTTCCTCTTTTACTGCCCTCATTTTTCTATCAGAAATTTTTCCTCCATGTTATAAGCTTACTGCCACCCCTCCAATGTGTTCCAGTTTCCAGAACAACCTCTTATGTGAACTCTGTCGAAAGCCTTTTTTAGGTTGTCTCCATCTGGGCCACTGCTTTGTTCTTACTTAGCTCCTTGAGCATATTTTCCACTTCACTCTAGACACCTCTATGTGCTCTATTTTTTCTCTGGAATTCTTATTGTCTGGTTCTCTGAAGATTTCATTTTGTACACACACTTTGGAACTTTCGTTTAGTGTTTCACACATTTTCATTTTCCATGAATCTGTTTCCCATTTTTAACTCTGAATATTATCCTTTACCTGAAATTTGTTGTTCATGAATGTGTAGAATAGGCCTAGTTTGTTTTACATTTTCCACTATTCCTTTTCAAAATGTCGTTTTGCCTCTCTCCTCACTGCTTTGTAGTTGTTTCTCGCATTTTTGTATCGCTGGTATGTTCTCGAGGATTTGGCCTGTTCCTATATTGATTCCATTTTTGTTCTTTTTTCGGTCTTTGGCCTTCTCGCATTTCGTCGAACCAATCCTGTTTTCTGGCTCTGCATCTCTGTTTTGGTATGAATGTTTGTGCACCTTCATTCATATATTTTGCAAAATTTGACATCATTTAATTTACGAGAGTGCGAAAGACTTGGTGTATTTCGTTACATAAATCTCTTAAACACACAAGTGTGGGTTTTTATCTAAACTAAAAGATACGTTTGAGGTTTGTCAAAGTGAACAAATGAAAGATGATATGCTTTTGACTGTATAAACAAAGGACTTTCTTAAGCCTGTAAGAAATAGGCTAAACGTGTAAACCTATAAAATGTGGAACTCGGTATAATTAACTATTTTTATGCTCTTACAAGGATTAAAATACTGTAAAGATATAATCATGGTGGGATTTAAAAAAAAAATGTCAGTAATCAGACTTTAATTAATTAGGCTTGCTGAGCAAGAGCTTGGATACCCTTGTTATCTCCCTCGAGGCCCTGATTCTCTTGTGAGCAGTGTTTTTCTTGTGACATCTCAAGTGACAGAACTTGAGCCATAGGACCTGGTGTCTAGGGAGTGCTATGTGGCGACAGTCAGAGGGTAATGGCACATTGGGACACTGGTGGTTGGGTCAGCATATAACTTGGCTGTTCCTGTGGTGCCAGCAAGGCGTGAAAGGGCTTTGCGTGTTTATGGGTGTAAAGTACATTTTATGTTCTGCACACTGGATTAACTCTTATTCAGTGCCTCCATCACCAGTATGACCTTGCAGGGAGGTTTTGACAACTCCCTTTGTGCTGGAGTAAAAGTCACCTTGAATTGGCTGCTGTATCATATACCTGTCCACATATGGGACATTTAGTGAGCTTGCTTAGAGGAGCCTCTGCCCAGTGGACGCAAATATTCAAGAGTAACGTCGATTCAACC
>WNGS01000411.1:15714456-15768881 GCA_020271785.1 Procambarus virginalis
GGAGCTCCTGCGGATCAAGACGTGTGCCTGTCGCAGACATAGGGACTGCCAAAAGGAAGTCCCCTGCATGGGGAGCGTGCACAGCTGTGAGGCGTGCACGATCACTGGTGGCTGTTGCTGCCTCCAGCAAAGCTGTGGCTTCTTTGTCTGCAATGGGGGCTGTCCCAACTGGATTGTATTCTTGGCTTTCGGCATGGCTGGTCTGAGTGCTGGTCTGCCATGGCACCCCATTTCGTGTCGCATTCGTGTAGTGGGGGTTCTGTATCCCCGCTACATCACTGAGGGTGTCAGGTAGAATTTCCTTAACCAGGTCCATCTGATGCTGAGGAGGAAGACACAGAAGGCTGGGACAGCAATTTCGGTGGCGGTGTGCGGACACCCAAGCCACCGAGCTCTAACAGGAAGAGTGGCTTGTTTCCACTGGCACTCGTTGAGGGAGAGATTAACAACTTTTTTCCAGTATGGTCTTCAGTAAGAGGTCATAACTCTTCAAGCTTTCGGTTGTCGTAAGATGGGGGCGCACCTCAGAAAGTAGGTAAGCCTCGGAAGGGATAGGCATTTGGTGAGGAGATAAAAGCATCGTGGGCATCGATGTCACCTATTCTGTCTCCATCTCCTAAGGTCTGCGATTTCTTGTCAAGGATCTCCTCAATGGCATTAGACCCGAGGGGGGCTCCAAGGAGGGTGCTGTTCTCGGCCCTAATGACATGGGCTCCAGGCCAAGGCAGACCTTATTCTAGCTACGATGTCTGGGTTGGAGGAGACTACTTCACACTTGGAAGGGTTCAGGACAAGACCCAGGCTTATTTCTTGCTCCCTTATTTTCCTGGTGTCTGCCAAGAGGTCGTCTACGGTCCCAGCTATAGTGCCATCATCCCAAAACTAGATGTTGAACTCGCTGGACAAGCTTTCAGTGATTTCATTTAAGACTAAGCAGAAAAGAAGGGGAGCAAGAGAATCACCTTGCTGAACGCCTTTACATGATCTGATTTCATGTTCACCAAAGAGCACTTTTGACTCACCACTGTAGCACGATAGAGTGAACGGGTAGAGGGGCCGGAAAAGGCGATGTACGGCACAAAGTACTGCATCTCTTCTGACCATGTTGAAGGCATTCTTAAAATTGCCATTTTAAACTATATAATATATATAATATATATAATATATTATATATATATATATATATATATATATATTATATATTTTACTATGCAAGGCCCCGATTTGCCTAATAAGCCAAGTTTTCCTGAATTATATATTTTCTCTAAGTTTTTTTCTTATGAAATGATAACACTACCCTGTCCTTAGGTATGAGGTCAAATTTTTTCTTGATTGGAGTAAAAATTAACGTTGATATATGATCGAACTAACCAACCTACCTAACCAACCTAACAACCTATGCTTATAGGTTAGGTTAGGTAGCCGAAAGTAGGGTAGGTTAGGTAGTCGAAAAACAATTAATTCATGAAAACTTGGCCTATTAGGCAAATCGGGCCTTGCTATGAGGCGAGAAGTGCGTTCTGGCTACTAGGTCGACATTATCTATATATACTATATATATATATATATATATATATATAATATATAATATATATATATATAATATAATAAATATGAATATTCATATTATGAATATATTGAATATATATGAATTGAGTTTTCATCGCAATAGTCCTGGGGACCAGTCAGGCTTGTTCGCATTTTGTTCCTCACGTGTGCCCCAAAGAATGAGGTGATTGTGGTAAAATGCTATGCCCCAAGATACCTCGAGTGACGGCGGTGAGGTGGTGCATATGGCTTGGCTAATCACCTCATTTTGCCGGTCGTGATGGTCAAGTGGTTTAAAGGCGTCTTGTACATACAGTTGCGTTGGTCCTGGGGAGTATGGGTTCGAGTCACTTCTGGGTGTGGAGTTTTCATTCGTAATATAGTCCGGGGGACTTCAGGGCTGTTCGCATTTGTGCCTTCCTCACGTGTGCCCAAAGAATGAGGTGATTTGGTAAAATGCTATGCCCAAGATAACCATCCGAGTGCCGGCGGTGAGGTGGTTCAAATAGCTTCGGCTATCACCTCATTTTGTCCGTCGTGATGGTCAAGTGTTTAAGGCGTCTTGTACATACCAGTTGCGTTGCTCCTGGGAGTATGGGTTCGAGTCACTTCTGGGGTGTGAGTTTTCATTCGCATATAGTCTTGGGGACCATTCAGGCTTGTTCGCATATATATATATATATATATATATATATATATATATATATATATATATATATATATATATATATATATATATATAAAATGTCGTACCTAGTAGCGAACGCACATTTCGGCCTACTATGCAAGGCCCGATTTGCCTAAGAGGGCGAGTGATTTTCTTTATTTTCAATATTTTTTTCCAAATAGTTGTGGAAACCATAGATTTAGGAAGAAACCATAGGAAGACCATAATTTATTGACTTACTTGTGTTAGTTTAGGTTAGGCTAAGATAGATTAAGTTAGGTTCGGTCATATATCTACGTTAGATTTAACTCATATTTAAACAAATTAACTTGTACATAATGAAATGGACAGATCGCGGCCCAGCTGGTCCAGCGAGCAGCAGCTCTGACAGCCCAGCTGGTCCAGCGAGCAGCAGCTCTGACGGCCCAGCTGATCCAGCGAGCAGCAGCTCTGTATCGCGGCCTAGCTGATCCAGCGAGCAGCAGCTCTGTATCGCGGCCTAGCTGATCCAGCGAGCAGCAGCTCTGGCGGCCCAGCTGGTCCAGCGAGCAGCAGCTCTGGCGGCCCAGCTGATCCAGCAAGCAGCAGCTCTGGCGGCCCAGCTGGTCCAGCGAGCAGCAGCTCTGGCGGCCCAGCTGATCCAGCAAGCAGCAGCTCTGGCGGCCCAGCTGGTCCAGCGAGCAGCAGCTCTGCATGGCGGCCCAGCTAGTGGCCATGAGCCTCACCAACAACTTCCACCCTGCTTATTGAATTACATGTAATCATCTCCATTTGGTAAGGGTTCTCAGTTATTCTTAACTTAAGACATAGACTAAGGAACTTTTTAACCTGATTTTAAAGTTAAATTTCTATATGGCTTTTGGGATAAATGAACGCTTACTGATCCACGAGCCATGAAGAGTTGAGTTTGATAAACATAGGCGGCTTCTTAATACTCAACCTCTTGCTAGGACGTGACCTAGCAAGAGGTCACGTCCTTCAGCCACATCTTAACCTCTCTCTCGCTTACCAATGACCGGATCGTCGCTCGCGATTTTATTTTCGTTTTATTTAGACTATCTTGTACCTCCTCCTGCGTCCTACCTGCGATATTCGTCTCCCTACCGCCTCCGACTTAGTAATTTCCGCTTTGTCGCTCTTGCGATGTCTCGCCTCCGACTTCCTGTTTCAACCCATCAACGCCACTTCCTTATCCAAGACCTGCTGTGTCTGCGTCTCTCAATACCTTCGACCTGCGCGCTTCCTTCTTCCAGTCTTCGTCGCCTTCTACAAGAGGCGGCGTGATGAGCGGGTCGTTAGCCACGTTCTTCCCCGTCACTTCCTCCACCTCGGGGCCTGCTGGTGCAACTTATCCTTTAGTGTTGCAGCAATGAAGGACTTCCTGCCGGACCTGCAACCCCCCGTCGCTGGCTGGCTCAGTGACCAAGGTGCTTGAGGTTGGCTGACTCTCCAGACCCGTTCTCACCCAACTTCAGGAGGCGAGCAAGCAGGCTCCTGGCGTATTACCTCATGCAAGAACAAGAAATTTAATCAACATAGCATCATTGATGACAAAATTGAAATGGAACGTTGCCTAATCCAAGCAATTCAGTCGTCTGATGACGTTGAAGATGCTGAAGCTGTTCACTGCCACACTGGACTTGGGTTCACTGCAGCACAATACTCTTTCACTCGATTCAACCTAGAACAATATTAATTTTGAAAAACACTAATTTAAGACAAATTGTTAGGATATCAGAGCATTAGGCTCACCGAAGAGCCACATAACAGGTGTAGGATATCCTACAGTTCTGCCCTACAGTGCTGAAGTGTATGTTGCAATGGCTTGTCACAGAGTTCACAGGCTGTATATATTTTCGTGGTAACAGCCTAAAGAGACCTGCCTGTTGCCAAACTTTTTTCTGGCAATGACCCCATCACATTGCAGGGTTCGATTACTGTCTTCACCTAACCGATAAGCGTCTGTTGATGAATTACCCGCGATGGGCTATCCATGATGAACCACCCGGGACGAGTTGCCGCTGAATCTTGCTGTCAAGTAACGTCTGCAACATCAGAGTAAAACAATCAACATACTCTATTTTTATCTAACCTTAACCATGGTAGCTTGACTAGACTAAGGACGTGATCCGGATGAACACCACAACTAACCCACAATGTATTTACACCACAGTCATCTACACCAGATTCATCATTTGGCATGTTATTCGCAGAATATATACATTATTAATAACATGACCATCAAAACATCTGTCGCTTGTGTGTGTGTGTGTGTGTTTACAAGGCAGTTGTTTACAGTCTCAACACGTTGGTCTGACCTGCAACCGCTCACGGGTGCCTTAACAGCTCTTCAAGGCAATGTTGCAAGCTGCAGCAGCTGCTGGAAGATAACCGCCTCTCCACTCGGCTTTCTACTAGACTCGTATACCTACATGTTGTTATTAAAATTTCAGGTACTTATACAACGTTAAATCCAAACTGTAGATTTAAGGTCTAGTATAAGTTGTAGGTTAAGACCTCGTATCAGTTGTCGATTAAGACATCATATCAATTATAGATTAAGACCTCGTATCAGTTATGGCAGCCTTGACCTTCGCTAAAGCTTAGAGCGGCACACGTTATACCTGGCGTGGGTATACTGACGTGCTCACCTAGTTGTGCGTGTGGGGGTTGCGCTCTGGCTCTTTGGTCCCGCCCGTAATGACGTTTCTTGGCATGCATGTGGGTAGATTTTCTTGTGACCAGCGAGCCCCGGAAGCCTCTACTAGTGCTGCAGACACAAGCAAGTACTCGAGCAGTACCGGGGCGAAACGCATCGAAAACATGTTTACGTTTTTTTTTTGTCCTGTTTGCGTATGTGTAGATGTGGCCTGTGACTAGCACAGTTGTGTGGAACAAGAATCCGCCGTCACAAAATCCACGACAATGACAGGTTACGTGTGATGAAGTGCCGGGTGTTCCAGGTTGGCCATCCGCTAAACTGCTAGCTGTTTCAGGCTGGCATCCGCTAAACTGCTAGCTGTTTCAGGCTGGCATCCGCTAAACTGCTAGCTGTTCCAGGCTGGCATCCGCTAAACTGCTAGCTGTTCCAGCCCGGCGTCCTTAGTCTAAATAACATCTACCAGTCTCGGAGATGTAAACTGACTACGAAGCTATCAATACGGCTATTTCATATCCGTCTTTTATGACGTGTACTAGAAACGACGTATCCAGCTTCTTGTGGTTCTTGCGTCAGATCTTTTAGCACGCGTTTGTTGGCTAAGAATAGTCCCATATACGCGGATTAGCACGATCTCGTAGTATGGGCATTCCAGGGCTTCCTGTGGATATTCCAGCTCTTTACCATGGTTAGTTCAGCGCCTATTAAGGGTATCCCAACGCCTACTATGTGTATTCACTGGATTCAGAGAGCGATGATAAACATTTATGATCTAATATGGAAGGATACATGTCGCTATGGACCGGTGAGGCAGGAGAGAGATGTCAGCGGCGGGATATCAGCTCCACAGCCTAGCCGGGCTGGGGCGTACCCACAGTCTCTTCCTAGCACGTTCTCTCCCTCGATTTCCTCTGTGTAAACCTCGACACTTTTTTCACCGAGGCCGATTGTGTAACAAAATGTAGTGCGTTCCGTAAGAAGGAAGAGGATGAAGGAGCAACCTCTTACAACCTTCTTCCAGCCCTCTCTCTCTTCTCAGGCATTCCACACACACACACACACACACACACACACACACACACACACACACACACACACACACACACACACACACACACACACACACACACACACACGCACACCTCGGCAGACGTGTATACACAGCCACATGTGTACACACACGTGAAGAGAGACACACACCTTACCTGCTCTACATTGCCAAGGTGACCTTGCTGGCGGGGCAGAGCGTGCCAAGGTGTTCACTGAAGCCGTCATCAACGCTGACTATCACGCTAACAACCTCGTGTCCCAACCCCACTGAATGGTTATGCCAGGTGTAAATAGGTATCTGGGGATCTTTATAAACTCATATATACATATATATATATATATATATATATATATATATATATATATATATATAATAAATATATATATAATATGTATGTATTATTTCACGGGTGTTCTACAGGGTGTCCCATAAGCTTGAAACCAGAGGTATAATTATGTGAATACAATAAGACTATTTATTTACAAGCAGGTTTCAACTTTGAGTCCCAGACTTAGGCGATAAGACCTATGGTTCAAGACTTAAACAAGACATCTTGTGTAATCGGATAACGTGTTTTTGTGCTTTGTGTGTGTGTGTGTGTGTGTGTGTGTGTGTGTGTGTGTGTGTGTTTCGGTGTGTGCTTGTGTATGTGTATGTCGGGTATACTCGTCAAGGTGGCTGCCGATCCCTAATACGTATTCATCAATTTTTAACTTACCGTGCATTCAAAATCATTTTTCTCACATATTTATCGATATTGGTATATATTATAATTATATAATAATAATTAGACGCTAGTTAGGTTAGGTGTTTAGGTTCTGGTGCAACCCGTCCTCAGATCAAGTCCATTCCATCCAGTGGTCGACCCCAAAGACGCATTCATCAACTTTTAACTTGCTGTTCAGTCAAAATAAAAATCTTTTGAAATATAAATTAATATTGTTATATATTAGCATACTGTGCATACATATATAGGCATAGGTTAGGTGATGTGTTTAGGTTCTGTTGGTGATTATTTGTAGTACGTGCGTGAAGCATTTACAGCATTGTGGTTAGATTCGAACAGAGGTAGTCAACGAAGGGCTGTTCGAGAAATGCTCGAACGTCATTAGATGAGAGACGTGTGTGAAGTGTTTTCGGTCATAAGCATGGCGTTTGACAGATACGTGGAATGAACAGTAGCCATACACAAACCCCGTGTTTATGAATGTAAACGGTTTATACACGACTCAGAACTGATTTCGTTCGAACGCTTCCAGAACACGTGCTTCGCTGACGAATTTTGTTCGAACCACAACGCTGTAAATGCTTCACCCACGTACTACAAATAATCACCAACAGAACCTAAACACCTAACCTAACCTATGCCTATATATGCCCAGTATGCTAATATATTATAATATTAATTTATAATTTGAGAAAATTCGCGTTTTGAACGAACATGTAAAAATTTATGAATGCGTCTGTGGGACTGACCGCTGGATGTAATGGACTTAAGTTGAGGACGGGTTGTACCAGCACCAGCGGTGCAGGTCCCGCTGCCCTCACCAGCACCAGAGCTGCCCACCACCACCCTACACCACCAATCCTTGCGGATCCTAAACTTAATGTCTAAAAATCACGAGATACGGAACACGCCTTGAGCGTATTGAATCGTGAGAGATTGACTCCATGACGTTGCAGTGAGGATCAAAACATTGCTCTTCCCGCGCAAACCAGACGCCTACAGTAATGGACGCCCTTTACACAGGCAAGTATGTATAATTTGCGCATTGTTGTGTCGGCCTTAAGGTGCTGCGTGTCCATACACTGTAGTGAAAGGCATCCATAATATTGACCAGGGCACTAGAGAGGTGATGAGACCAACACCCCAAGATACCGGAAGACGTGACCGTCATGGATCATTACCTACTCCAGTTCAGGTCACCTACATTATACAAGCCGTGTATAGAAAATATATTCAACTAAATGCCACACAAATCTTGCTGAGTATATTTTAACCAACCAGCGAGTATTGACTGTAAATTTATGCCAATATTTATACGGTGGCAGAGGACTTTAGGCGACAGTTTACATACCTGGCTGTGAACTATGCCATTCTCACAATAGACACGTGAACCATATTTTCTGCAATTGCAGGAAGTCGTTGATGGCGAGTCTTGTGGTCACACTTCCCCCGACTCCCAGTGTGAGCAACACAACGATGTGAATCTATTTTTTCCGTAGTAGATGTAATGGTCATCCAGACACAATTGGCGGTAAGTACGCAGTTGGTTAGCTTGTTAATAACTTTTTCATTCTGCATTCAACATTTTCAGTAATTGTTTACATCAACATAAATAACAACGGTCGAGTCTTTAACTGAAAACTTTTCGATAATTCATCTCCCCGTTAACTTCGGAACCTTATTCTGGGAAACCTTACCTGGAGAAATTATAGGGACCTGTAGAGTTGATCTCGGCAAGTTCCAGCCCCGCTCCTGTGCCAGGTAACTCCTCTACGGGCTCATCATAGCCCTTGCTACTTAGAACTTTTTGTTCTTAATAGCTGAATCTTAAACATTGATCTCGGCGCAGCTCATCCCTCAGTGATGGACATTTGGTGTGTATTGATGATTGATGATGAAGATTAAGCAACCCCGGTGATGGCACGGGCATGAATAGCCCCCAAGTTGATGTGTATTTGTAGGTTCAATTAAATATTTGAATACCAGATTTGTTAAAGGTATATACATGGTTTTCTTTACAATGGTCGGGGACAGGAAGCCTGTTAGTCTTAACAAGTCCTCCCCCCCCCCTCCAGGCCAACTACTGGCCTTCCCTAGTGTGCAAGCCACAACAGTTGCCTAACTCCCAGGATGCGTATTTCCTACAAGGTGAACAGAGGCATTAGGTGTCAATAAATATGCCCAAATGCCCCGGGGTTCGCAGGAGTCGAACCCCGGGACCTTTAGAGTGTTGTAACCATTCAGGAAGGAGGAGAGGGCCGCTGGTCAGGCTTCAGGTACAGACAGGTGGTTGCTATATAGAGTAACTTCTTCAGGAAGGTGGTCGCTATAGTTAGTTTGCCGCTATAGAGAAAATAACTGGATTGGTGGGTGACAGGGTGGAGACACCCCCCCCCCCCCTCCCCACGTGGCCGACGTTGCTGTTTTGGGATTCAGCTACTAGGGACAAAAAGTTGCAAGGAGCACGGGCTATGGTGAGCCCGTAGTGGACTTACCTGGCACAGGAGCGGGGCAAGTAGCACGGGCTATGGTGAGCCCGTAGTGGACTTACCTGGCACAGGAGCGGGGCAAGTAGCACGGGCTATGGTGAGCCCGTAGTGGACTTACCTGGCACAGGAGCAGGGCTGTAACTGGATTCAACCTGGCCGACGCTCTCGCCAAATACAGCATCAACACCAGTTGTAGAAGACCCGGTTTTGGGAAAGCCAGTTACAGTAAGATCTAACCACAGGAATACATGTTACAGTAAAATAAATTACAATGGGGAAATTTAATTACACGAATACGAGGTACAGTGAGACCCGGTATAGGAGTACCAGTGTGCATGTGTACTTGTGAGTGTACATGAGTACATGAGAGTACTTGTGTAAAGGAGGAAATGTATGTTTATCTCTCAGAATGTTTGGTAATAAGTTTATTGGTTGTGATGTGTGTCTATGTATGTATTAACACGATGTACTGAACGGGGTGAGAATAGCTTGAGCTACCTCATCCCTTTGTCTGTATTTTACCTCAATAAACTTATTTCAATTTCAGTTACATGACGGTCACTACCAGGAAGACTGGTATACCAATGACTGTATTTCCGGGGGTTAGTCATTAGCTTTACTGTGGGAGTAAGTACACTTGAGAACAACCTTATCCTCCCACACCACTTACAACTGTTGGCACAAGAGTCATCACCCACAATTAGTTCACTGTATAAACGACTCGGAAACGTAGCATTTCCGGTGGCATTAGTAGTGGGCAAGGTTGCAGGCGGCGAGATGTGAGGTGTGTGTAATTGTCTTGTCAACAAGCAGTGCAGATATGTGGCTTAGTCACGACAATTTTGTCATGACTCGGCACATGGAGTTAGCAACATTGACTAACAAACAAACAGCGAACACGTCCAGGCGACTTGAATGTCAACGCCTCAATATTATTTATATATACAAGAGTTCTTACATTCTTGTACAGCCACTAGCGCGCACATAGCGTTTCCGGCAGGTCCTTAATCCTAAATTTTTCCCCGGAATACGCCCCGCCAAATCGTTTATCAGCTACCCATTCACTGCTGGGTGAACTGAGGCTATAGTTAAGGATTGGCGCCCAGTCAATCCTCTCCGGCCAGGATACTATACCAGGTCAAAGCTCTCGCTAAACCCTAGACCAGTGTCTTGACACTGGGCCACGGGGAATCCGGGGATGACTATATTTTGTAATTCAGTATGATAAATGATTGACCATAGAACGGCATGATTATATATAATACATACAATATCTATGAGAATGTGTCTTTTTGAAGATTGGGGCAGACGTTTGTGGCTAGCCTCGCCAAGCTTCGCACGGTGAATTGGGATTGTATGTTGACCAGACCACACACTAGAAGTTGAAGGGACGACGACGTTTCGGTCCGTCCTGGACCATTCTCAAGTCTGAATCTATAGCTGAATCTATAACAACAACAACAACAACAACCCCAAGTCTGAGAACTTCAGACTTGGGGTTGTTGTCAGTCTACTTCAGCCACGTTATTGTGACTCATCGCCTGCATATGGGATTGTATAAAGAGTGTCATGGGGGTAGTTGGGGGTCGACCCCCCCCCCCCCCCAACAGGCCCGTCAAGTAGGATTGGGTTCTGTTGCCACAACCAACGGGTTCCATGAAGCCTGACATGTAGGACTGATTGTCCATAGTGGCTTCCAAGTTATATCTCGGCTGTTACCGAGGCTGATTCAACCTTACTGGAGCATATGGTTTGTCAACTGGGAGAAAGAGTAGTAGGGAGACAAACGGCCAGAGACCCGGGCACTGCCGGGGTCTACGTTCCTATGTCCACGCTGAGCTGGCCTTACGACATATGCGTTATCATTGGACATGTGCCGCCCACCCAGACGGGCATTCGCTAGGCTGTTGGTTCCTGTGTGGAGGACGGTATAATACTCGCGGAATTAATGGTTCTGGCGCAAACGACCTTTTAAACATTTGAGGAGCTAATTATTCCTCCGTGAATGTACTTCAAACAGAGTTGATTACACACAGAAATCACAATAGCGTGATGAATCAAATGGACATATCCACAAGGGATTTGGATCATCTGGAATGATCTCGGACGTTGGTTCGAATCCTCGTCACGGCCCTTGTGGATGTGTTCAATCAGTTGATTGATCCTGCCTTGATAATCACCCAGGTACAGTGCAGAACTAGAGCGTTTATCCACTGGACTTTTATTTGGTGATCGGTTGTCAGTCCGTTAAATAGCAACAAGTGCCCGTTTGACTTATTTTTGTTTCCTGTTAATTAAGAATTTAAACACTAGTCCAGGAGGGCCTAAACTCGGGCACTGTACGAGAGTTTACCAGGCAGTCCACGGCAGCACAGCGTTGCAGCTGCCAGACGTGGCCTGACGCAACTTGGGAACGATCTTCCGGACAATTAATGCAACTCTTAAATTTGCCAATTACTTTTGAAATTGTTTCAAGAGCGCCAAGTATAAGGAGTGAGTTTTTATACTCCAGGAAGATAGCCAGAGATAATGTAATAATGTTTGATCTGTCTGGGGAGGGTGGACAGATGGTCTGAATATCTTGTCCCCGTCGTGAGGGGCGAGGCTGTCAGCGTGGTCACCCGTCCAGCCGCTGATCAGGCACAACGGTGCCTAACTTAACTGAACGAGGCGCAGATCATTTAGTGCGTGAGGCCAAGGTGGTGTCGAGGGGTGAGGAGTGCTGGGGCCAGAGAGAGAGAGAGAGCAGCAGCAGGAGGAGGCAGGACCAGGAAGCACGAGCATCAGGAAATAACAGGCAGCGGAAGGCTTCGCATGTAATTGGGAGTGAAAATATAAGGTAACAGAAAATGGGAGAAGTAATGCAATAGGAAGTAAAGAGCGGCTAAAGTTACCTTCCCAATTCAACCTCCTCCCCACTCTCCCCACTCCCCCCCCCCACTCCCCCCCCCACTCTGATAGCTGAGTGGACAGCGCTTCAGATTCGTAGTCCTGAGGTTCCGGGTTCGATCCCCGGTGGAGGCGGAAACAAATGGGCAGAGTTTCTTTCGCCCTGATGCACCTGTTCACTTAGCAGTAAATAGGTACTTGGGAGTAAGATAGCTGCTACAGGCTGCTTCCTGGGGGGGTGTAACAAAAAGAGACGCCTGGTTGGAACCGGGCCGCGGGGACGCTAAGCCCCGAAATCACCTCAAGATAACCCCACCCCCCTTCCTAACCCTACCACATGCGCCCTCAGGATTTCCTATTCATTATTTTATTCCATGGCCGCCTTGAGGCCGGAAGGCTGTGGGAGGCATGAAACAGTGACGACTCCGGCGTGGAGGCGGCAGCAGCAGCAGCAGCAGCAGCAGCAGCAGCAGCAGCAGCAGCAGAGGCAGCAGCAGCAGCAGCAGCAGCAGAGGCGGCAGCAGCAGGAGAGAGCTGCCTGGACGACCTTGCCAGCCACACCCCGCACTCACAAACTAGTCTACATAGACCTCCATTTCACTCGAGAAACATCTCAAGAACATGTATATTCCTTGGCGGCCTTTATATACCAGTGGCATGTTATGGACAGGTGTCGGCGGCCGCCGCCCCCCCACCTGACGGGGGTGGTGAAGGTGTCACGAGGTTACTGACGCAGATGTGATCCAGTACAGGTGTTGAGGATGGACGCCCCACGCGCGCCGTGATGCAACGCCTCCACCACGGAAGTCTTCTTCTGCCGGCACGCTTCCGCGAGAGCGTTGTCTTGTGGCGTTTGTCACAATGCTTCAGTAAGAGCGTTGACTTGTGGCGTTTGTCACAATGCTTCAGTAAGAGCGTTGTCTTGTGGCGTTTGTCACAATGCTTCAGTAAGAGCGTTGTCTTGTGGCGTTTGTCACAGTGCTTCAGTAAGAGCGTTGTCTTGTGGCGTTTCTCACAATGCTTCAGTAAGAGCGTTGTCTTGTGGCGTTTGTCACAGTGCTTCAGTAAGAGCGTTGTCTTGTGGCGTTTGTCACAATGCTTCAGTAAGAGCGTTGTCTTGTGGCGTTTGTCACAATGCTTCAGTAAGAGCGTTGTCTTGTGGCGTTTGTCACAATGCTTCAGTAAGAGCGTTGTCTTGTGGCGTTTGTCACAATGCTTCAGTAAGAGCGTTGTCTTGTGGCGTTTGTCACAATGCTTCAGTAAGAGCGTTGTCTTGTGGCGTTTGTCACAATGCTTCAGTAAGAGCGTTGTCTTGTGGCGTTTGTCACAGTGCTTCAGTAAGAGCGTTGTCTTGTGGCGTTTGTCACAGTGCTTCAGTAAGAGCGTTGTCTTGTGGCGTTTCTCACAATGCTTCAGTAAGAGCATTATCTTGTGGTGTTATATAAATAAATAAATATATATAGGACGATTATCGTCCTATCTGACGTGACAGTAGCCTGGTTGAGCGGCTCTTCGTGTTGCTCAGTCAACAAACCGTGGCTAGGATTCATCAAACATTTACTCGTGTTCACATACGAAACCTGTGCATCTTTCTTTCAGGCATGGTGGCTTTTGGATTTATTAAACCATTTTACGAGCTCGGAAATGCTGCGAGGTCGCTGTCGACCCAAGGTTGTTATTGTTATACACAGCCTCGTAGTTCGTGTTTTGTTTACTAGGGGGGGGGGGTATCCGCCATTGCTCGGGTCTGTTTTCCGTCTATCCAACTATCTATCCATATATTTATTCATATATTCATCCATCCACATATATCACTCGATCCATCTATTTAATCATCGATCTACCTATCTATCCATCTACCTATGCATCCGTCTATTTGCCCATCTATCCATATCCATCTATTGTCTGGAANCGGTGTAATAGCTTCACCACATTAACATTCTCGGACAAAATACCAGTGTTTCTGAATATTCAGAACACGACACGACACACAATAAACTTCTAACATGAGCATCAACTTCCCTCAACTTACAGTCGAGCAATAGATTAACAATAACAAAACTTCATCTGTGTTTTAAAGGCAGAAGATTATTGAGAAGTGATGGACGGTTGCGTGGGAGTTCGTCCGGACAGAATACCCCCATCATTATGACCGATTGCTAAGATATTTGGACAGTCTGGAGGCTAGAGTTCGACCACTTGCAGCTCTGTATAGCTTTTGGGTGAGTGGCAATTACCTGTACTGATTATAATATTCTAGTGATTGTGTACAGTATTCTGCCTGTCCCTTACTTTTATACAACAACTGACAATTTGAATTTCGACGCAAAAGACTTGGTAATATACATTTTTCGATTATAGTATTTTACGTTTAAAATTACAAAGCCAGGACGAACATGTTGTTATTTTTAAAACACACTTTGGAGCCTTCGGTATTATTAGTGAGGTGTAGAGCCTTGCTGAGGCCCTCAGTCCTAAGGAAAGCATGGACGTTGACAAGAGTGGGAGATAGATTTGTGTTGTCAAGTCTGTAAGGAGAGGATGCAAGTTGTGAACTTGTAGGGAAGTAGGCATATAGTGAACTTGTGAGGGAGATAAGTTATAAACTTGTAGGGATGGAGGTAAGTTGTAAAGTTGTAGTAAGGTGTGTGAGGAAGGAGGAGCCAGCTTACCATGATTCTCAGTATACCCCGCTTGTGAGCTGACTGAAGACTTGGATGGAACTGATACTTCTCCTGCCTCCTCCACCCCTATTTATGTCTCCCCCGCGACCTTAACTCCATCGAGGATATGGTCATTACGATTTCTGCTTCCTCCCCCGGTGGCATGTGCGCGTGTGCGTGCTGGTGTGCGGGTGATGAGATGCACACACTGGAAGGAGCGGCCGCCCAGTACAGGAAGAGCGCCAGCGCCACCCCCTGCGGGAGCCCTCCCACCCCGGCACTAGTCGGAAGTAAACATTGCCTCCTTCGTGTAGAATTAGGGCAGCTGTGTTGTCCGATCTCGGAGCTGCGGACCGCGGTGTACATAAGCTTGATGCTCAAGCTTATGTATGTTGAGGCACGATATAAGCAAGAACAGAAGAATGATTTGAGTCTGTTGCAGACAACGACCCGACAAGAGGTGACCACTTTCACTGCCACCCGTCAAGGGCAGCAGCAGCGCCACGCTGCCAAGTCGAGCCTGCGTGCCAAGCTCAATGCCTAGTTCTTCCGCATCCATCTATTCGTGTTTTATTGGTTATTTCAATATTATAACAAACACACGCTTAATTGATTGAAATGACAGTGTTTCTACGCATAGTGTATAGCAGACACACACAGATGGGAGATGCTATATACCCAGGGAGCTGGACGTCGGGGAACGATTGAATACCATGCGATAATGCAATTTTTTTGCGCCACCTTCCAATCGCTCCCAGCAATCATAATAATTACCTATACTGGCGATTACCGCAACACTTACGGTGACAACTGATTATCTGAGGACTGGAATAGTTTTTATCTTCTGGGAGGAGGAGGAGGAGGACGCTTTCACTCAAGAGGTCCCAGAGTGTCAGACGACACACGATGTCGGATGACAGACGGTTTTAGTGCTAACGCATCTGTCGTTACTTATCACGTTGGCTGACCTAGAAGGTGTGGGGCACGAGAGCTTAGTACTACTTGCAAATTAAGACGCTTGGAAAAAGAGAAAGTAATCATTTGCTATATTGATGTTATAAAAATTTAGTTTAAAGAAAGTTTAAAGAATTTTGTGGTGAGATTAGAAATGTCTAAGACTCGTGTTGTAGAGGTGACAAATATCCAAGACTCATGTAGTCACACGTGTAGTCCCACAAGACCTGGTTACCTTCCCTCCAGGGTGGAGTCACCCCTGGCTGCAGGGTGACTCCATCTAGGAGCTTGTGACTGTTGGCAGCTCTGCACGCCTGAGGTTCCCTTTATGCTGGACACTTAAATCAGCTGTAGCCAAACTTCTCTTGATGTCACTGACTGCTTCATGCCTGTCTCTGACTTGCGACATACGAGACCATGGTGGCCATATTGGTCCGACGTCGCTCTCTCATAAATACACCGGTGTTCGGTAGAGAAATACGGGCGACAAGGCGCATGGGCAACGCCACCACTTAGGGCCGGACGGTAGAGGCGGGTGCCCGGGAAAGAGCTACGGACAGCTGACAGGAAGTCCCCATGATGAGGGGCAGCGAGGTGTGCTTTGTTTTTCCGAGAAACTACCTCCAGCATTGTTGAAGTCATGTTCCCTACTGTGAGGCAATCGTCCGGAGAAGCTGCTCGGGGTGAAGAGCGTGCCAGAAAACTATATATATATATATATATATATATATATATATATATATATATATATATATATATATATATATATATATATATATATATATATAATGACAGTGTCAGACCACGGAGGAAAATTGAAACAGGAATTTCCTTAAGTACTTTCGTATATTAATACATCTTCAGAAGGAGTGGTTTTACAGGTCGAGTACTGGACATAAATAGGCAGGAGAGAATGGTGGAGTGAGGTGAGGTACAATACGTGGACACGTGTTTATTTTCGTGATATACACACACACACACACACACACATATATATATATATATATATATATATATATATATATATATATATATATATATATATTAGTATATTTTGGTAGCAGTCTTTCCTGTAGACATATGTTATTAAATATGACCGAAAAAGTAAGATTAATAATTCTAACACGAATTTTCTCAATTTTCCTTATGTTTCTTTTTACTGATGACGGTAAATTAAAAATCAATTCTCCAAAATTCATTCTTTATTTCTAGTCTGACGCGACACTTGAGCGCGTTTCGTAAAACTTATTACATTTTCAAAGACTTTTAGTTTATCTACACAACTTATGCTTTATGAAACAAACATTGGCTCTTATACCTGCATTTGGGTGAGGTGATGTAATACATTAGTGGGGTGAAACACAGAACATGGAAAACGGGGTATAAATTTGTAGAAGTAGAAGTCGGGTCCCAATAGAACTGCAGAAGGCCTATTGGCCCATATTTCTTGATGTTTCTATATTGGAGCGGAGTCTTGAAGTGGGTAGAATATAGTTGTACGTTAATTGGCTGTTGATTGCTGGTGTTGACTTCTTGATGTGTAGTGCCTCGCAGATGTCAAGCAGCCTGTTGTCACTGTATCTATCGATGATTTCTGTGTTTAAGATTTCTCTGGTGATGGTTTGGTTGTGGGAAGAGAGTATATGTTCCTTAATGGAGCCCTGTTGCTTATGCATTGTTAAACGCCTGGAAAGAGATGTTGTTGTCTTGCCTATATACTGAGTTTTTTGGGGCTTACAGTCCCCAAGAGGACATTTGAAGGCATAGACGACGTTTGTCTCTTTCAAAGCGTTCTGCTTTGTGTCTGGAGAGTTTCTCATGAGTAGGTTGGCAGTTTTCTTGGTTTTATAGTAAATCGTTAGTTGTATCTTCTGATTTTTGTCTGTAGGGATAACATTTCTATTAACAATATCTTTCAGGACCCTTTCCTCCGTTTTATGAGCTGTGGAGAAGAAGTTCCTGTAAAATAGTCTAATAGGGGTATAGGTGTTGTATTAGTTGTCTCTTCAGAGGTTGCATGGCGTTTTACTTTCCTTCTTATGATGTCTTCAATGAAACCATTGGAGAAGCCGTTGTTGACTAGGACCTGCCTTACCTACAGAGTTCTTCGTCGACTTGCTTCCATTCTGAGCTGTGGCTGAGAGCACGGTCGACATAAGCGTTAACAACACTCCTCTTGTACCTATCTGGGCAGTCACTGTTGGCATTTAGGCACAATCCTATGTTTGTTTCCTTAGTGTAGACTGCAGTGTGGAAACCTCCGCTCCTTTCCATGACTGTTACATCTAGAAAGGGCAGCTTCCCATCCTTCTCCATCTCGTAAGTGAAACGTACACAGAATTCTGCTCAAACGCCTCTTTCAGCTCCTGCAGATGTCTGACATCAGGTACCTGTGTAAAAATGTCGTCAACATACCTGCAGTATATGGCCGGTTTCAAGTTCAAGTCGACTAAGACTTTTTCTCGATAGTACCCATGTAGAAGTTTGCAAACAGGGACGCCTAGGGGAGAACCCATAGCGACCCCATCTACTTGCTTATACATGTGCCATCCGGGCTCAAGAGGGTGCCTCCTTAGTACAAGCTTGGAGTAGTTTCCTCAGATATTTTTGGCACGTCAAGGGANTCACGCCCTCCTGTTGTGTTTGGCCGGTCCCTCGGTGGTGGCTGCCGCTGAGGTTTTGCGTGCCCGTGCCAGGTCGAGGCTCCCTACGGCGCTCGAGGGACGGATTCGGTTGAGGTGGAAAGATCTGATGACCTACGCCTGACCCTAAGCGTTCGCGGCGCTCTTCGTATGTTATGACCACGGATGGTTCCACATGAGCGGATGTGGAGGACTTGGTGAGCTGCGTGTCTTCCGACGGCGAGGGGACTGTGTATGATGATGTTCCGGTGGACTTGGAGGTGGTGGCTGATGTCCTTGCGAAGGATGCGGCTGCTGGTTAGGGGGGGGGGGGTGCTCTGAGTGGATTCCTGTTTCCTCCCTTTTCCTGTGTCCTGCTGTGAGCTCCCCGACAAGGGAGGTGATGCCCCCTCCTGTGGTAACTGATGCGACGCGAGACCTTGCGGTGGTTAAGAAAGATACTCGCCGGGGAGGTTCTGTGCCTGTGAATGGTGCCGTGCAGTCCGTTGTGAGTGTGGCCCCTGTGGTTCGTCCCCTGTGTTGCCCTTCTGGGTGGGTGGGGGTCGCCTCGTCGGGGGGCACTGTGTTAAGTGCCGTGTCGAGTGCTGATGTGGAGTCTGGGCCCCTGTCTGGGGGTCCGGGTGCAGCCGGTCTCGTGGTGCTCGTCCACCGTGTGGGTGCCCAGCGTGCAGACTTTCATCTCTGGGGTCTCTGAGTTGATGTCGCGTCCTTGGGCGCCACCTGGAGGTCGGATTTCCGAGGATGAGCGGATCGTTTTGGAGGCGCACTGTTTGTGGTTTCCAGTTCGGGATTTTCCACATAAATATGCGTCTGTGTTGGCGGTGCCTTTTCACTTTTGTAATTTGCCCTGGGTTTATTGCTGTGTTTAGTTTCTGTTTTTGCTGTGGGGCCCCTCAGGCCTCTATTACTTTGTTCATTTGTTTGTTTGTACCTTGTTATGTTTTATGCCATGTGTTGTTTTTGTGTTAGCTGTGAGCTGACTTGTGTATTGTCTTTTTGTTTCTGTTTATCATACTGTTATTCTGTATTTATGTATTTATATGTATTGGCGTGGGGGTTAGTTCGGGGACTTTTGTTCTGATTATTTGTAACTTGTAATGGTTATGTTGGTTTATTTTGTGTCTTATTTTTATTTGTATTTATGCAGCATGCTTTTGAATGTCAATAATAAAAAAAACTCACGGACCAAAAAAACAGGCTAATACCAAGAAAAAACATACAGCCAACTCAAACAACCAAACAAAATAAAAGGAGATTAGAAACACACAATCAATCAAAAGTGGAGATGCAGCCTCGAACTCACATGCAAAGAACACAACGACTAACACCGCCGTCCGCTAAGCCCAACAACGCTGGAGCAGCAGCAGCATAAGCCGCCGGGAACCACCGGCGGCTTATACCCCAGCCCATCCTCGTTAACAAAGGCCAAAAGTGATTCCATGCAGCCAGCAAGCCCCCTATATAGCTGTTTATGTATGAAAAAGAATTCTCATGCGACTTGCAACTAATCAGTTGCATTAGTTCCACCGAGCAATGACCTTCGGAAGCGACCACATCATGTAGACGGCGAGTGGAGACGCAGCCTCGAACTATCCCTCAAGAACCCCAAATAGCTGAGCCACATTGTAACATCCTCTTCATCAACCCACAAACAAAAAATGTAGTCTGACACCAACACTCCTAAGTGTTTTGAATTCTACAATTCCCCCTCGGAAACGACAAAATAGAACCACATAAAATCTACCTGCAAATGAGTCCCGCATAAGGCAGCTATAGTACCCTGAAGCCAGTCCACCAAACAAGTAACCCGCCGACAAAAGTAAAACACATGAAGTTGGGACTCACTCACCCCACAATGGGCACAATACCCCAGCCCATCCTCGTTGCAACTGATCAGTTCCAACAGTACTTCATTGACGACTGTTTTGACCGCGTGAATTCACTAGTCCATAACTGCATCACATAAGATGGCATAGCCAAGTTTTTGGATAACCTTTGAGAGTATTTTTTACATCAATAAGTCATATTATATCTTCTACTGAGGTTTACAGTAGGTTTCGATTAAATTGATGTTGTATAGGTATTTATTTCATACAATTATGTATAGTGTCAGTAAGTTACATACTCTTGTTAGAATGTATAAACAGCGTGTATTGATCGTTAATGGTGTGAGTAGAGGTATGTAGGTGTTTGTTGTGTTGTTTATATATGTGGGGTTGTAGGCAGGCGTACAAGTGCAAATTTCGC
This sequence comes from Procambarus virginalis, assembly GCA_020271785.1. Lineage (NCBI taxonomy): Eukaryota > Metazoa > Arthropoda > Malacostraca > Decapoda > Cambaridae > Procambarus > Procambarus virginalis. The sequence goes on from WNGS01000411.1 coordinate 15,734,993, forward strand.
CAACTGTACATGATGCTATGAGAATGTATTATTTACCTTGCATGTGTTATTGACCAGTCAAAGTAGAAATTGTCAGTCCATTACTCTACCAGTTTATGTTACTGATCAATGTGGGCTAACTGTAGTTTAAGTCAATATTATGTTGGTGATTCATATATAGGGTTGGTAGACCTGATTTGCTACCACCTCGGGTTGACTCAAATCACTCAATACTGTCAGTGGTTTATGGAGCCTCATTGAGTAAGGGTGTAGCTGCTGCTGCTGCTCTGTACGTAAGCTAATTCTTAGATTTTTCCTTGTAGGTCATACTGAAAGCTTATTTGTGAACATTAGTAAGATAGGAAGGGGGTTCACTAAGGTAAGGCGGTGAATTGTGCAAGATTTTAAGGATGTATATTTACCTATGGGCTCATTACCCGATTTATTTATTTACAGAGGTAAGAGACTTATATTCTTTCTCAGTACCCCAGAGCTTAGGGGAGTTTGTCTTATATGTTAATATGTGAGGTTAGGCTATGGCAGATTATGCTGGCGGTTATATTTAATTAAGCGTAGAGCAGAGTCCATACCCAACCCGGAGTCTTGTTCAAGACGCAACGTAACATAAAAACGACTTATGTTCGAATTGCAATTCTTTAAATGCTTCACCCCACATACCACAAATGCAAATAATTACCAACAGAACACCTAACCTATGTACAATTTACAATAAATACTATTATTAATACATATTTGAAAAAAAAGATATTGAAGTACTACGTTAAAATTAATGAATGCGTCTTGAGCAGTCGGCCGCCGCTTGCATGGGAATAGCTTAAGGACGGGTTGATATTTATGTATTTTTTCTGCTAACATGTCATCCATTTAGCTCAAACTTGGTGAACCCGACCACCAGGACCTGCTGCTACAGCGAGGTGGGAGAGACAACAGGAAAATAGATTCGAAGGATAGTTTGTATGTATATATATTTTGTTTTCGTCATTATCAGTGCACATTGTATAAATAGGAACATTGCCTCTGGCAAATTCTTTCACTCAGCTCGACTACTCATGGCGCCAAACACACTCAACAGCATTTTTATAAAGGTAGTTTTGTTGTATATAATACAGCATACATTTTGATTCATCAAATACTATCAGTCATACACGAATGTGCAGGTACAGGTATATAAATCAACATTTATAAATACATTAAGTAATATCACATAGCGAGGACAAAACTGATGTCCTGTTGACATCTCTTGGCCTTGCCGATCCTGCCAGGACAGGAGTGCGGGATTTTGGAGGATGTTTGAAGGATGGTGGGGAGATAGGATATGAAGGATAGCAGGTCTCGTGGGAATAGTTGGAGTGGGGGATGGGATGACTGTGGCCCTGAAGGATGGCACTTGAACAAGACTGCTTGAAGGATGAAGGAGTTGCTCAATTGCTAGTAGGATTGGTGCAGGATGGGATGGAGGTTTGCTTCGAATATAGGGCTCCTGTAGGATTGCTAGCAGGATGGGTTTGTTGCAGAAACGCCTGAAGGATGGGACGTTGAAGGACTACTTAAAGAATTTAAGTTGCTAAAGGGTTAGGTAAAGGATTCTACAGGCACAAAGAATACAGAATGGATTCCTTCTGGAGGGACATATCCTAGGATGCCTGTAGGATGAGTAATGCCCAAAACACTTCTATAGGATACTAGGAGGTACTGGGATTTACAAGCGTAGGATCAGTGTCAGGAATAAGGAAGGTGTGGCAGGACTCTTTAATGCCCAACTACTAGTAATGCCCAAGATGGAACTTAATGCCCTGATACGGCATTGTGGGAATCCTTCCACCCGTGAGGTGAATGTATGACACATGACAACGTTAAGGCAGCTGGAAGGTCAGTTAGAAGGAGAGATCAGGCATGAACGACTTCCAGAATGAGATGGAGTGGTCGTCTGACGAATAGTTGGTGGGAGAGAGAAGGACGGAGACCACACGATGCCAAGAATTAGTTGATAATTATTACTGTGATGGTGAGCGGGAATAGCATAAAAGGATGGGCTATTGACGTCGAAATGGCGGTGTAGGATGACGTGTACCTTATCCAACCCTTCACCTACCTTGTAGAGTGGTAGGTGAAGAGTAGGAGAAGGTATCATTAAAGTCAGTGGGGAAGGTTGCATGAAGCTCTCTTGGAGGGAGTTGCTGAAGGTAGGGTGAAGGACTCCTGGTGTGGATATGGAGGGTAGGACACAAGATCCGGAGAGTGAGAGTTGGGAGTATTGACAGATTCCTGGAATGAACTTTCGACTTCAGGTCATTTGACTCGTGGGAAAGTCGGGCAAAAATTAGATAACTGGGCGCCTGGAATGATCGTGGGATGACATAATACTTAGTATGATAGTTGAAGGGAAGGTGGCGAAGCTAAGGATGATTCGGTTGGATGAAAGGTCTGAATCCCTCTGACGTTCAGGATGCTGATGGATGCGGGGTGACAGGGATGAGAGGTGCACGCTGAGAACTGACACGCCAGCTGGACTAAGCAGGGAGAGTAGTTATTTACAAAAGGTGGTATTAGAGCATGCATCCTATCCTTCGTAGCCAGTAATGTGACTGGCACCTGGGGAAGAGGCAGGAAAAGGATAGTGAGGAGCGGAAGGAGGGGAATAGTTGGGTCCTGGCAGGGGGCCAGTGAGGGCTTGAGGGAATGTCTGGTCACCGACTTCGCTGCCAGTGGAGGCAGCTGTCAGTGTCTTGCCGCTGCGTTTGCTATGGTTGTGTGAGTGCTTGCTATGCTTGTCGAACTTGTGCTGCAGCTTGCTTGCTTTATGGATCTGATAGACGTGTTCCTCGGGGTCCTGACCTTCCTCCAAACCGAAGCCCTCAATGTTACGGGGGTAGAGCACCACCTCGTCGTCTTGGAGTACGGGCGGCTTCTCGTAGGGAAGATAGATGTCGTTGGGTTGACCATCCCCTCTGGGAGCATTGGCCCTGAGGAAGTCACAAAGATTATTAAGAGATAAAGAAGTCACAGGATATTCAAGGAAACGGAAGAGCATCCAGCTACTTGTGAGTCAACTGGAAGGTATAAAACGGAATTAAAAGATACTGAAGGGAGTTAAGAGAGACTACTGGAAGTTGGGTGTAGAGGATCAAGATCTTGGAGGAGCTGAGATGAGCAGCGATGGGTGGAACATGGCTGATGGGGGAGTTGGTAAGCATGGTGGCGAGGCGAGAAGATATGTGGGGTTAGGGAGAGGAAGAGGTGGGTGGGGGTTGTAAGAGACTGAGGACGTACCTGACACTATCTCCGGGAATGTATCCGTGGAAGGGTAAGCTCTCTGCTCCGCTCTGCGCCACTGCCATCTGCAGGACAACACTCGCGGAGCTCAGTAGCAATACGGCCTTCCACTGTGGCGCCACACAGGTGGGGCAGGAGCAGCAGCAGGTGGGGCAGGAGCAGCAGCAGGTGGGGCAGGAGCAGCAGCAGGTGGGGCAGGAGCAGCAGCAGGTGGGACAGGAGCAGTAGCAGGTGAGGCAGGAGCAGGAGGGGAAGACGAAACGTTTTTGGTTAGACAAAACCAGCTCCTCACACCCTGTCCTCCGGTGTAATAGCTTCATCACATTAACATTTCCCAGACAAAATACCAGTGTTTCTGGATATTCAGAACACTACACAACACACTCTAAACTTCTAACATGAACATCAACTTCCCTCAACTTACAGTCGAGCAATTGATTAACAATAACAAAACTTCATCTGTGTTTTAAAGGCAGAAGATTATTGAGAAGTGATGGACGGTTGCGTGGGAGTTCGTCCGGACAGAATACCCTCATCATTATGACCGATTGTTAAGGTAATATTTGGACAGTCTGGAGGCAAGAGCTCAGCACCTTACATCTCTGTGTAGCTTTTGGGTGAGTGACTATTACCTGTACTGACTTCTGCTTGTCCCTTACTTGTCCAAATGCAATTTAGATTCTTGTTGCAAACAGCCATAGCAATTCTTTAACTGTGATAATCTAACACTTATAAAGTTTTACATTGAATTACTGTTCTAACCAATATTTAACTTATAAATTATTATTACAAAACCAGGACGAAGAGTTGTAATTCTTATTACAAAAACAATTGGAGCTTTAGGTATTAGTAGTGAGTGTAGAGCCTCGCTGAGGCCTCGGCCCTGAGGCCCTCAGCCCTGAGGCCCTCAGCCCTGAGGCAAGGGTTAGCGTTGACAAGAGTGGGATGTTGTTTTAGATTTAGCTACTCAGAAGGAAATGTCCGTGTAGCTGGGGCTATAGTGAGCCCGAATGGAAGAGTAGAAGATACGATTGATGAAGATCAAGCACCAAGAGGTGGCACGGTCTTGAAAAGCCCCGTAATTGGAGATTACGGGCTTTTATTATGAGATTATTGGCTTATTTTATCAAGTTTGTATGGAGGAGGTAAGTAAGGTGTGAACTTAGTGAGTAAGGTGTGTGTGAGGAAGGAGCCAGCTTACCATGGTTCTCAGTATACCCCGCTTGTGAGCTGACTGAAGTCTTGGATGGAACTGATACTTCTCCTGCCTCCTCCACCCTATTTATGTCTCCCCCGCGACCTTAACATCATCCACCATACCGTCATTACGATTTCTTCCTCCTTCCCCGTTGCTGGGTGTGCATGTGCGTTCTTGTGTGCGATTGTTGACGTGCACATGGCAATGTTGCAACACGTTTGACTTATGATTGATTGCAACATCATACACGCCGCTACAACTCGTGTATATTATATATCCGTACTAGAAGAGATCATCTGTTTGTCTGTTCAAAGTTGGAAGCCATACTCTTAGGGCTAAGCTCACCCAAACTGGCAGAAGGAATGGTCTGGGGTATGGATGAACATAGGCTGGTCGGGGGTCGGCATAATTCAAAAGGAAACAGCGTGTCAGGGGCATATTCAGACCCCCATGACCATTCTTGGCACTGCCCGCCTGCTACAGTTTCCACCTGTGTCCTCTTGTCCTGCTATATCTCAATCTGAAGAGGCTATCCTTGTCCACCTTAGCTATTCCCCTCAGCATCTTGTATGTTGTGATCATATCCCACCTGTTCCTTCTATTCTCTAGGGTTGTGAAATTTAGTTCCATTAGCTAATCTTCGTAGCTTAACCCTCTTATCTCCGGCATCAGTCTTGTTGCAAATGTTTGTACTTTTTCAATTTTGGTTTTGTGCTTCATAAGGTGCGGATTCCACGCCGGTGCTGCTTATTCCAGTATTGGTCTATCAAATGGTGTGTAGATTTCTTTGAAGGAGTCCTGGTTCAGATTTGTAAACAATGTTTATATATTTACCAGCGTCGCATATGCTGCCGATGTCATCTTGTTTGTGTGTGTCTCCGGTGTTAGTTTTGGAATTATATCCACTCCCAGATCCTTCTCGCTTTCTGATTCTTGTAGCTTCCTTCCCATTATGGCGTGGGTGCCTTCTGGTCTGCTCTCTCCCTTTCCCATCTTCATTACCTTACACTTGTTGGGATTGAATTCAATCAATCATTTGTTTGATCACTTGCCTGGAGATTGTTAAGGTCTTCTTGTAACTTCACGCAGTCCTCATCTGTCTTCACGTTCCTCATCAGCTTTGCATCGTCTGCAAACATTGACATGACCGAGCTCACTCCCTCGGGCAGGTCGTTCACATAAATTAGTAACAGTGATGGTCCCAGGACAGAGCCTTGTGGGACCCCATTTGTTACATTCCTCCAGCTTGTTACGTCCTCTTTGACTGTGACTCTGCTTCCTGTCCTTCACATTCACTCCATTTACCGGTTCAGTGTTTCCTTATTTATCCCAGCCTGCTTCTCCGTCGTGTGCAACTGTCTTTCATGGAAAACGGTGTCAAATGCTTTTTGATAGACTAGAAAAGTACAGTCTACCCAGCCTTCCCTTTCCTATCTTATGTTAGTAACGTTGTCATAAAACTCAATCAGGTTTGTCAGGCACGACTTTTCATTTCTAATTCCATGCTGATTTTTTGCTACAAAGTTGATCTTTTTCAAGATGCTCCACCATTCTCGACCTGATTATATTCTCCAGCACAATACAAGGATTAGTTTTCAATGAGACTGGTCTGTAGTTCAGTGTCTCCTTTCTATCCCCTTTTTTTAAATATTGGGACCCCGTTTGCCTCTTCCCAGACATCTGGGAGACCAACTGACTCAAGGATTTTATTAACAATTTTAGACAACGAGTGACAGAATACTTTCGTATCCTCCTTCAACAGTCATGGTGAGATTATGTCTGGCCCCATTGATTTTTGTCACATCTAATTCCTCCAGGATTTTGTTTCACACTTTTTCTACAGTGACTACAATACGCCATCCTGTATTTCCTCCAGCCTTTCATCATCCAGCCTTGTCTTCACGCTGGTTCTAATGTAAAGACTTTCTGAAATCTTTCGTTGCGTTCCTCACATATCTCTATCATTTTCTTTGAGAGCTACACCTCGTTTCCTCAGTCTGGGTACGTGGTCTAACACTGCCTTTTTCCCTATATGGATATAGAACATCTTTGGTTGGTCCTTGGCTTTGGCAGCAATGTCATTTTCAATTCCTCTCAGCTTCTCTTAGGTGTAATAATTCATGGTTCTCTTTATTGCTTCTCTTGTTCTCTGTGACTTTCCCATTTTTTCCTCTACATTGCCTACATGATTTCCATGTTATTTACTGTCTTCCCTTCCATTTCTATAGACACAGGTACACTGGTGCCAGACACAGGTACACTGGTGCCAGACACAGGTACACTGGTGCCAGACACAGGTACACTGGTGCCAGACACAGGTACACTGGTGCCAGACACAGGTACACTGGTGCCAGACACAGGTACACTGGTGCCCAGACACAGGTACACTGGTGCCCAGACACAGGTACACTGGTGCCCAGACAAAGGTATATACAACGTCACAAGCTACACTAGACATATTCATATGTATTTAAGGCAGACTGATCGTCAGTTTATGTACACTGATTTATTGTTCTTCAAAACTAAATAAGCTGTGTGTGTGTGTGTATTTACTATTTGTCTGTAGATCCGAGTTATTTAGCTCTTGGACCCCGCCTTTCTAGCCAATTTATTTCTCCTCTATTATGCCTACTATATATATTCTCTTAACATACACGCGCGCACACACACGCACATACATCCCCAGGAAGCAGCCCGTAGCAGCTGTCTAACACCCAGGTACCTATTTACTGCTAGGTGAACGGAAACATCTGGGTGAAAGAAACTGCTCATTTGTTTCCGTCGCCATCGGGAATCGAACCCGGGCCATTAGGACTACAACTCCCGAGCGCTGTCCTCTCAGCCGCGAGACTGTGTGTGTGTGTGTGTGTGTGTGTGTGTGTGTGTGTGTGTGTGTGTGTGTGTGTGTGCCTAATAGTGATGAGGTCTATGGATTGCTTACTAGCCATATTGTCCCTGTTGCGTTATAATATAATTAACCTAATGTTCGAATTTTTTGTCGAATCTGGTTTCAAAGATGTGGATGGAAGTTGTGGCTTCTTGAACATATTGCAATGTATTCCACTTGTTGACCACCCGTGCAAGGTTTGAACATTTCCTTACGTTGTTTTGGATTGATTTGCGTTTCCAGCTTCCACATGTGTCCTCGTGTCCTACTTTCATATTAAAAAGGCTGTCCTTGTCTATTTCCTTTGTTATCTTGTATGTTGTGATCATATCCCCTCTGGGTTCTATTTTGGCTATCCTTTAGGGTTTTGTTCAAGCCTGTCCTGATAACTTCAACCTCTTGGATCCGACACCAGTCTTCTTGTAAACATCTGTACCTCTTCCATTTTGGTTTTATGCTTCACAAAGTGCAGATTCCATGCCGGTGCTGCATATTCCAGGTTTAGTCTAATAAATTTTTTATAGATTGCATTACAGGAGTCTTGATTTATGTTTCTAAACGACATTCTTATATTTGCCAGCGTCCCGTATGCTGCCAATGTTATCCAGTTTGTGTGTGTCCCAGGTGTTAGCCTTGGAATATACCCATTCAATTATTTTTCTTCAGTTTTTTTAGTTGCCTTTCTCTTATGGTGTAGATGCCTCAAAGTCTCCTCTCTCCCTTTCCAATCTTCATTACCTTACACCTGTTGGACTGAATTCTAACAACCACTTATTTGTCCACTGCTGAAGTTTGTCAAGGTGTTCCTGCAGCTTCGTGCATTCCTATGTTTTCACATTGCTTATCAACTTTGGGTCATCTGCAATCATTGACATGTGTGATTTCACTTCCTCAGGTAAGTCCTTCACATAAATTATGTACAGTAGCGTCCCAAGACTGAGCCCTGTGGGACCCTACTTGTTACATTCCTCCAGTAAGAAACGTCTTCTCTGACTGTGACCGTTTTATCCTGCAGGCACTCCCTTACCCAGTCCTGCGTGTTCCCAGTTATCCTAGCCTGCGTCTTTATTTTGTACTCCAGTCTATTATGACGGACAGTGCCAAGTGATTATTTACAATTTAAGAAAATACAGTCTACGTAGTCATCTTTTTCCTATCTTGTTTTAGCAACCCTGTCATCGAACTCAGACCAGCTTGTCGGGTACGATATTCCCTGTCTAAATGCATGCTGCCCGCCTCTTCCCTCCCCCAGTACAAAGATGGTCCTCTCCAGGCGCTCCATCTCTCTCAGCCTGAATAATTTCTCCAGCACTTTACCCGGAATTCTAGATTGGCTTTTTTCTAAAATTCTGGGAGATTTCTTGTCCCTTAGATAACAGGTAACAAGGTACTTCTGCAACCTCCTTCAGCACCCAGGGCAAGATTAGGTCTGGTCCCATTGATTTCGTTACATCTAGTTTCTTCAGATGTTTTTTTTACCTCTACTACAGTGATTACAATGTCATCCATTGTTTCTTCCGGCCTTTTATCGTACAACTATGGTCTGCATGTTGGTTCTGGTTGATGATGATGACTCTGGGGTCTAGGGATGATACGAGCTTATGGGGGGGGGGTTACAGAGGAGGATACAAGTCTGAGGTCCAGGAAAAGGAATAGCCAAATATTTGTTTGGCTTTATTGACAGCTGATAGAGGCGTCTATGAGTAATCACAGAGGCACATCGGAAGCCAATTTAGTGTATCTACAATACTGGCAGGGAGTGAAGCGTGTCTCGAGTTATGGTTTTGAACCTCATAAGGTTGGGAAAAGCATAGCATGTGATTATGTCGTTAACATGTCAGTCATTTAGCTGCTTATTCAGTTCCATTCTGAGCTCCTGATAGTTCTTGATAGTTCCATTCCTTCAGCTTCTGATAGTTCCTGATAGTTCCATTCCTTCAGCTCCTGATAGTTCCATTCAACGAGGTGGGAATCGAATGGAACTATCAGGGGTAAAGCGCCAAGCCATTACGACTATATAGCACTGGGAAGGGATCAGGATAAGGATTTGGAATGAGACGGGGGAAAGGAACCATGAGGTGGGAAAGATAACAGGAAAACAGATACGAAGGATAATTTGTTTATATATATTTTTTGTTTTTGTCATTATCAGTGCACATTGTATAAATAGGAACATTGCCTCTGGCAAATTCTTTCACTCAGCTCGACTACTCATGGCGCCAAACACACTCAACATTTTTATAAAGGTAGTTTTGTTGTATATAATACAGCATACATTTTGATTCATAAAATACCATCAGTTATACACGAATGTGCAGGTACAGGTATATATATATCAACATTTATAAATATATTAATATCACATAGCGAGGACAAAACTGATGTCCTGTTGACATCTCTTGGCCTTGCCGATCCTGCCAGGACAGGAGTGCGGGATTTTGGAGGATGTTTGAAGGATGGTGGGGAGATAGGATGATATGAAGGATAGCAGGTCTCGTGGAAATAGTTGGAGTGGGGGATGGGATGACTGTGGCCCTGAAGGATGGCACTTGAACAAGACTGCTTGAAGGATGAAGGAGTTGCTGAATTGCTAGTAGGATTGTTGCAGGATGGGGTGGAGGTTTGCTTGGAAGATATGGCTCCTGTAGGATTGATAGCAGGATGGGTTTGTTGCAGAAGCGCTTAAAGGATGGGACGTTGAAGGACTACTTAAAGAATTTAAGTTGCTGAAGGGTTAGGTAAAGGGAAAGGATTCTGCAGGTACAAAGGATACAGAATAGATTCCTTCTGGGGGGTGACATATCCTAGGATGCCTATAGGATGAGTAATGGCCAAGACTCTTCTATAGGATACTAGGAGGTACTGGGTTTTTACAAACGTAGGATCAGTGTCAGGAATAAGGAAGGTGTGGCAGGACTCTTTAATGCCCAACTACTAGTAATGCCCAAGATGGGACTTAATGCCCTGATACGGCATTGTGGGAATCCTTCCACCCGTGAGGTGAAATGTATGACACAAGACAACGTTAAGGCAGCTGGAAGGTCAGTTAGGAGAGATCAGGCATGAACGACTTCCAGAATGAGATGGCGTGATCCCTAACTAAGAGTTGGTAGGAGGTCTCTAGGTTTCCTTAAGCAGAGAGAAGGACGGAGACCACACGATACCAAGAATTAGTTGATAATTCATGGGCTATTGATGAAATGGCAGTGTAGGATGAGGGACACTTGGCGTGGTAGGTGTAAGATAGGATAAGGTACCTTTAAAGTTGCCAAGGGGAAGGAGGTTGTATGAATTGCTCTTAGAGTGGGTTGCGGAAGATGGGACTAAGGACTCGGTATAGTCGGGGACGGTAGGATGAAGGACTAGAGTGGGTCGCGGAGAGGGTAGCGTAAGTGGCTCTTCGGGTGGGCGTAAGATGATAGCATACCAGACTCCTGATGAGGATGTGGAGGGTAGGATACAGAACTCAGAGAATGGACGGCGAGATCTTTGATAGATGAATTTTAGGGCACTTGAATCCTTGAAAATCCCGAGGAAATTAGGTAACTGGAGGCCTGGAATGATCGTGGGAGGACATAATGAAAGTTACGGTATATGGAGGAAAGAAACTGAGAAGGTTAAGAATGAATCGGTTGGACGGAAAGTTGTATGAGTGACTGGAACCCTCGAGCTTCCAGGATGTTGATTGATGGACAGGGACGAGAGTCTGATGCTGAGAACTGACAAGCCAGCTGGACTGAGAAGGGCTTGACAGGATTGAGCAGGAAGAATAGTTATTTACAAAAGGAGATGCGAGAGCGTGCACCTTATCCCTGGTAGCCAGGAATGTGATAGCCACCTGGTGAAGGGGCAGGGAATGGGTAGTGAGGAGCGGAAGGAGGGGAATAGTTGGGTCCTGGCAGGGGACCGGTGAGGGCTTGAGGGAATGTCTGGTCAACGACTTCGCTGCCAGCGGAGGCAGCTGTCAGTGTCTTGCCTTTACTATGGTCGTGTGAGTGCTTGCTATGCTTGTCGAACTTGTGCTGCAGCTTGCTTGCTTTATGGATCTGATAGACGTGTTCCTCGGGGTCCTGACCATACTCGAAACCGAAGCCCTCAAGGTTACGGGGGTAGAGCACCACCTCGTCGTCTTGGAGTACGGGCGGCTTCTCGTAGGCGAGATAGATGTCGTTGGGTTGACCATCCCCTCTGGGAGCATTCGCCCTGAGGAAGTCACAAAGATTACGATCCCCGGCATCACATGGGCCTCAGCCTCAAACCCACCACTTTAATTCTATTAAGCTTAATCTCGCTGTAGATCACAATAATATTAAATTATACATATATATAGATACTTTTTCAAGTAAGCTTCATATGTATTACAGCAGAAGACGTCTAAATTAATTATTCAAAAGACAAAAGCAGGCGAGAAGGTTGAGGGTGGCGCCGGCAGCTACACTAACAAGAACACCAGTAATGGAACTGATGCCGCGGCTCCGGCTGCACCCTTACTTATCCTGCCTCTGAACGCCATTGGTTCTGGTGTTTGTGGTGCGTCTGCCGCAGGAGGTCTGCCCTGACTTTTGACCTGCCTCAGGTGAACATCTCCAAGAGCAAAGTTTAGTGCATGAAGAGGGGAAAAAAACTTTCGCCCATCTGAACTTCAGCAGAGACAAGGTCAGGGAACACAAGGAGCGTTATTCACTGCTATACAATCATTCTTATTCACACATGCAATCAATAAAGTCAGAATGACTGATTGTCATTCCTGTACTCAAAGTTTCAAAACTACTTTGTAAGCTATTGAATAATATAACTGCACAGAATGTTAAGACAAATTTCTGGGAAGAAAAGTCCAGAGGCACTCGGGAGGCAAAGAGTTCGCGGGATATACATGGAGTTGGTACAATACATATTTAGTTGGGATGGTTGATATTGAGTTGGAATTATCAACATGTAGTTGAGAAGCGGGGTCACTAGTAAACTGGAAGATTCGAAGATGTGATGAAAGGTTCTGTGAGGAACTTTCGTTGGGGATTGGGGTCAAGATGGTGATGGGGGAAGAAAACGGAATTAGAAGATATTGAAGGGAGTTAAGAGAATCTACTGGAAGTTGGGTGTAGAGGATCAAGATCTTGAAGGAGCTGAGATGAGCAGTGATGGGTGGAACATGGCTGATGGGGGAGTTGGGTAAGCATGGTGGCGAGGCGAGAAGATATGTGGGGTTAGGGAGAGGAAGAGGTGGGTGGGGGTTGTAAGAGACTGAGTACGTACCTGACACTATCTCCGGGAATGTATCCGTGGAAGGGTAAGCTCTCTGCTCCGCTCTGCGCCACTGCCATCTGCAGGACAACACTCGCGGAGCTCAGTAGCAATACGGCCTTCCACTGTGGCGCCACACAGGTGGGGCAGAGGCGGCAGCAGCAGGTGGGGCAGGAGCAGCAGCAGGTGGGGCAGGAGCAGCAGCAGGTGGGGCAGGAGCAGCAGCAGGTGGGGCAGGAGCAGCAGCAGGTGGGGCAGGAGCAGCAGCAGGTGGGGCAGGAGCAGCAGCAGGTGGGGCAGGAGCAGCAGCAGGTGGGGGCAGGAGCAGCAGCAGGTGGGGCAGGAGCATCACAGGAGGAGCAGGAGGGGAAGACGAAAAATTTTTGATTAGCAAAAACCAGCTTCTCACAGCCTGTCCTCCGGTGTAATAGCTTCACCACATTAACATTTCTCAGACAAAATACCAGTGTTTCTGAATATTCAGAACACGACACAACACACAATAAACTTCTAACATGAGCATCAACTTCCCTCAACTTACAGTCGAGCAATAGATTAACAATAACAAAACTTCATCTGTGTTTTAAAGGCAGAAGATTATTGAGAAGTGATGGACGGTTGCGTGGGAGTTCGTCCGGACAGAATACCCCCATCATTATGACCGATTGTTAAGATAATATTTGGACAGTCTGGAGGCAAGAGTTCGACCACTTGCAGCTCTGTATAGCTTTTGGGTGAGTGGCAATTACCTGTACTGATTATAATATTCTAGTGATTGTGTACAGTATTCTGCCTGTCCCTTACTTTTATACAACAACTGACAATTTGAATTTCGACCCAAAAGACTTGGTAATATACATTTTTCGATTATAGTATTTTACGTTTAAAATTACAAAGCCAGGACGAACATGTTATAATTATTAAAACACACTTTGGAGCCTTGGGTATTATTAGTGAGGTGTAGAGCCTTGCTGAGGCCCTCAGTCCTAAGGTAAGGATGGACGTTGACAAGAGTGGGAGATAGATTTGTGTTGTCAAGTCTGTAAGGAGAAGAGGCAAGTTGTGAACTTGTAGGCAAATAGTGAACTTGTGAGGGAGATAAGTTATAAACTTGTAGGGATGGAGGTAAGTTGTAAAGTTGTAGTAAGGTGTGTGAGGAAGGAGGAGCCAGCTTACCATGATTCTCAGTATACCCCGCTTGTGAGCTGACTGAAGACTTGGATGGAACTGATACTTCTCCTGCCTCCTCCACCCCTATTTATGTCTCCCCCGCGACCTTAACTCCATCGAGGATATGGTCATTACGATTTCTGCTTCCTCCCCCGGTGGCATGTGCGCGTGTGCGTGCTGGTGTGCGGGTGATGAGATGCACACACTGGAAGGAGCGGCCGCCCAGTACAGGAAGAGCGCCAGCGCCACCCCCTGCGGGAGCCCTCCCACCCCGGCACTAGTCGGAAGTAAACATTGCCTCCTTCGTGTAGAATTAGGGCAGCTGTGTTGTCCGATCTCGGAGCTGCGGACCGCGGTGTACATATGCTTGATGCTCAAGCTTATGTATGTTGAGGCACGATATAAGCAAGAACAGAAGAATGATTTGAGTCTGTTGCAGACAACGACCCGACAAGAGGTGACCACTTTCACTGCCACCCGTCAAGGGCAGCAGCAGCAGCAGCGCCACGCTGCCAAGTCGAGCCTGCGTGCCAAGCTCAATGCCTAGTTCTTCCGCATCCATCTATTCGTGTTTTATTGGTTATTTCAATATTATAACAAACACACGCTTAATTGATTGAAATGACAGTGTTTCTACGCATAGTGTATAGCAGACACACACAGATGGGAGATGCTATATACCCAGGGAGCTGGACGTCGGGGAACGATTGAATACCATGCGATAATGCATTTTTTTTTGCGCCACCTTCCAATCGCTCCCAGCAATCATAATAATTACCTATACTGGCGATTACCGCAACACTTACGGTGACAACTGATTATCTGAGGACTGGAATAGTTTTTATCTTCTGGGAGGAGGAGGAGGAGGACGCTTTCACTCAAGAGGTCCCAGAGTGTCAGACGACACACGATGTCAGATGACAGACGGTTTTAGTGCTAACGCATCTGTCGTTACTTATCACATTGGCTGACTTAGAAGGTGTGGGGCACGAGAGCTTAGTACTACTTGATTGATTTGATTGATAAAGATTAAGCCACCCAAGAGGTGGCACGGGCATGAATAGCCCGTAAGTGGTGGCCCTTTTGAGCCATTACCAGTATCAAAAGATGATACTGGAGATCTGTGGAGGCGCAACTGCACCCTGCGTGACGGGAGATGTCTCCCGGACCAAATGGTGACCGGTGTTAGTACTACTTGCAAATTAAGACGCTTGGAAAAAGAGAAAGTAATCATTTGCTATATAGATGTTATACAAATTTAGTTTAAAGAAAGTTTAAAGAATTTTGTGGTGAGATTAGAAATGTCTAAGACTCGTGTTGTAGAGGTGACAAATATCCAAGACTCGTGTAGTCACACGTGTAGTCCCACAAGACCTGGTTACCTTCCCTCCAGGGTGGAGTCACCCCTGGCTGCAGGGTGACTCCATCTAGGAGCTTGTGACTGTTGGCAGCTCTGCACGCCTGAGGTTCCCTTTGTGCTGGACACTTAAATCAGCTGTAGCCAAACTTCTCTTGATGTCACTGACTGCTTCATGCCTGTCTCTGACTTGCGACATACGAGACCATGGTGGCCATATTGGTCCGACGTCGCTCTCTCATAAATACACCGGTGTTCGGTAGAGAAATACGGGCGACAAGGCGCATGGGCAACGCCACCACTTAGGGCCGGACGGTAGAGGCGGGTGCCCGGGAAAGAGCTACGGACAGCTGACAGGAAGTCCCCATGATGAGGGGCAGCGAGGTGTGCTTTGTTTTTCCGAGAAACTACCTCCAGCATTGTTGAAGTCATGTTCCCTACTGTGAGGCAATCGTCCGGAGAAGCTGCTCGGGGTGAAGAGCGTGCCAGAAAACTATATATATATATATATATATATATATATATATATATATATATATATATATATATATATATATATATATAATGACAGTGTCAGACCACGGAGGAAAATTGAAACAGGAATTTCCTTAAGTACTTTCGTATATTAATACATCTTCAGAAGGAGTGGTTTTACAGGTCGAGTACTGGACATAAATAGGCAGGAGAGAATGGTGGAGTGAGGTGAGGTACAATACGTGGACACGTGTTTATTTTCGTGATATATACACACACACACACACACACACACACACACACACACACACAACACACACACACACACACACACACACACACACACACATCGGGATCCAAGAGTCAATGCTCGATCCTGCAGACACATATAGGTGAGTACACACACATATATATATATATATATATATATATATATATATATATATATATATATATATATATAATGGCACAAGCACAATACTCTTTCACTAGATTCAACCTAGAACAATATTAATTTTGAAAAACACTAATTTAAGACAAATTGTTAGGATATCAGAGCACTAGGCTCACCGAAGAGCCACATAACAGGTGTAGGATATCCTACAGTTCTGCCCTACAGTGCTGAAGTGTATGTTGCAATGGCTTGTCACAGAGTTCACAGGCTGTATATATTTTGGTGGTAACAGCCTAAAGAGACCTGCCTGTTGCCAAACTTTTTTCTGGCAATGACCCTATCACATTGCAGGGTTCGATTACTGTCTTCACCTAACCGATAAGCGTCTGTTGATGAATTACCCGCGATGGGCTGTCCATGATGAACCACCCGGGACGAGTTGCCGCTGAATCTTGCTGTCAAGTAACGTCTGCAAACATCAGAGTAAGACAATCAACATACTCTATTTTTATCTAACCTTAAACCATGCTAGCTTGACTAGACTAAGGACGTGATCCGGATGAACACCACAACTAACCCACAATGTATTTACACCACAGTCATCTACACCAGATTCATCATTTGTCATGTTATTCGCAGAATATATACATTATTAATAACATGACCATCAAAACATCTGTCGCTTGTGTGTGTGTGTGTGTTTACAAGGCAGGCAGTTTACAATCTGAACACGTTGGTCTGACCTGCAACCGCTCACGGGTACCTTAACAGCTCTTCAAGGCAATGTTGCAAGCTGCAGCAGCTGCTGGAAGATAACCAGATAACCGCCTCTCCACTCGGCTTTCTACTAGACTCGTATATCTTCATGTTATTAAAATTTCAGGTACTTATACAACGTTAAATCCAAACTGTAGATTTAAGGTCTAGTATAAGTTGTAGGTTAAGACCTCGTATCAGTTGTCGATTAAGACATCATATCAATTATAGATTAAGACCTCGTATCAGTTATGGCAGCCTTGACCTTCGCTAAAGCTTAGAGCGGTACACGTTATACCTGGCGTGGGTATACTGACGTGCTCACCTAGTTGTGCGTGCGGGGGTTGCGCTCTGGCTCTTTGGTCCCGCCCGTAATGACGTTTCTTGGCATGCATGTGGGTAGATTTTCTTGTGACCAGCGAGCCCCGGAAGACTCTACTAGTGCTGCAGACACAAGCAAGTACTCGAGCAGTACCGTGGCGAAACGCATCGAAAACATGTTTACGGGGTTTGTGTCCTGTTTGCGTATGTGTAGCTGTGGCCTGTGACTAGCACAGTTGTGTGGAACAAGAATCCGCCGTCACAAAATCCACGACAATGACAGGTTACGTGTGATGAAGTGCCGGGTGTTCCAGGTTGGCCATCCGCTAAACTGCTAGCTGTTTCAGGCTGGCATCCGCTAAACTGCTAGCTGTTTCAGGCTGGCATCCCGCTAAACTGCAGCTGTTCCAAGGCTGCATCCGGCTAAACTGTTCCAGCGTAGGCGGGCTCTGCTAAACTCCTAGCTGTTCCAGGCGGCATCCGCTAAACTGCTTAGCTGTTTCAGGCTGGCATCCGCTAAACTGCTAGCTGTTCCAGCTGGCATCGCTAAACTTCTAGCTGTTCCAGGCTGGCATCTGCTAAACTCCTAGCTGTTCCAGGCTGGCATCAGCTAAACTTCTAGCTGTTCCAGGCTGGCATCTGCTAAACTGCTAGCTGTTCCAGGCTGGCATCCGCTAAACTCCTAGCTGTTCCAGCCCGGCGTCCTTAGTCTAAATAACATCTACCAGTCTCGGAGATGTAAACTGGATACGAAGCTATCAATACGGCTATTTCATATCCGTCTTTTATGACGTGTACTAGAAACGACGTATCCAGCTTCTTGTGGTTCTTGCGTCAGATCTTTTAGCACGCGTTTGTTGGCTAAGAATAGTCCCATATACGCGGATTAGCACGATCTCGTAGTATGGGCATTCCAGGGCTTCCTGTGGATATTCCAGCTCTTTACCATGGTTAGTTCAGCGCCTATTAAGGGTATCCCAACGCCTACTATGTGTATTCACTGGATTCAGAGAGCGATGATAAACATTTATGATCTAATATGGAAGGATACATGTCGCTATGGACCGGTGAGGCAGGAGAGAGATGTCAGCGGCGGGATATCAGCTCCACAGCCTAGCCGGGCTGGGGCGTACCCACAGTCTCTTCCTAGCACGTTCTCTCCCTCGATTTCCTCTGTGTAAACCTCGACACTTTTTTCACCGAGGCCGATTGTGTAACAAAATGTAGTGCGTTCCGTAAGAAGGAAGAGGATGAAGGAGCAACCTCTTACAACCTTCTTCCAGCCTTCTCTCTCTTCTCAGGCATTCCACACACACACACACACACACACACACACACACACACACACACACACACACACACACACACACACACACACACACACACACACACCTCGGCAGACGTGTATACACAGCCACATGTGTACACACACGTGAAGAGAGACACACACCTTACCTGCTCTACATTGCCAAGGTGACCTTGCTGGCGGGGCAGAGCGTGCCAAGGTGTTCACTGAAGCCGTCATCAACGCTGACTATCACGCTAACAACCTCGTGTCCCAACCCCACTGAATGGTTATGCCAGGTGTAAATAGGTATCTGGGGATCTTTATAAACTCATATATACATACATATATATACATATATATATATATATATATATATATATATATATATATATATATTATATATATATATATATATATATTATTTCACGGGTGTTCTACAGGGTGTCCCATAAGCTTGAAACCAGAGGTATAATTATGTGAATACAATAAGACTATTTATTTACAAGCAGGTTTCAACTTTGAGTCCCAGACTTAGGCGATAAGACCTATGGTTCAAGACTTAAACAAGACATCTTGTGTAATCGGATAACGTGTTTTTGTGCTGTGTGTGTGTGTGTGTGTGTGTGTGTGTGTGTGTGTGTGTGTGTGTGTGTGTGTTGTGTGTGTGTTTCGGTGTGTGCTTGTGTATGTGTATGTCGGGTATACTCGTCAAGGTGGCTGCCGATCAGGTGGCCATACTCAGTCAAGGTGGCTGAATACGTATACGTATTCATCAATTTTTAACTTACCGTGCATTCAAAATTATTTTTCTCACATATAAATCGATATTGGTATATATTATAATTATATAATAATAATAATTAGACGCTAGTTAGGTTAGGTGTTTAGGTTCTGGTGCAACCCGTCCTCAGATCAAGTCCATTCCATCCAGCGGTCGACCCCAAAGACGCATTCATCAACTTTTAACTTGCTGTTCATTCAAAATATAAATCTTTTGAAATATAAATTAATATTGTTATATATTAGCATACTGTGCATACATATATAGGCATAGGTTAGGTGATGTGTTTAGGTTCTGTTGGTGATTATTTGTAGTACGTGCGTGAAGCATTTACAGCATTGTGGTTAGATTCGAACAGAGGTAGTCAACGAAGGGCTGTTCGAGAAATGCTCGAACGTCATTAGATGAGAGACGTGTGTGAAGTGTTTTCGGTCATAAGCATGGCGTTTGACAGATACGTGGAATGAACAGTAGCCATACACAAACCCCGTGTTTATGAATGTAAACGGTTTATACACGACTCAGAACTGATTTCGTTCGAACACTTCCAGAACACGTGCTTCGCTGGCGAATTTTGTTCGAACCACAACGCTGTAAATGCTTCACCCACGTACTACAAATAATCACCAACAGAACCTAAACACCTAACCTAACCTATGCCTATATATGCCCAGTATGCTAATATATTATAATATTAATTTATAATTTGAGAAAATTCGCGTTTTGAACGAACATGTAAAAATTTATGAATGCGTCTGTGGGACTGACCGCTGGATGTAATGGACTTAAGTTGAGGACGGGTTGTACCAGCACCAGCGGTGCAGGTCCCGCTGCCCTCACCAGCACCAGAGCTGCCCACCACCACCCACACCACCAATCCTTGCGGATCCTAAACTTAATGTCTAAAAATCACGAGATACGGAACACGCCTTGAGCGTATTGAATCGTGAGAGATTGACTCCATGACGTTGCAGTGAGGATCAAAACATTGCTCTTCCCGCGCAAACCAGACGCCCTCGCCAGTAATGGACGCCCTTTACACAGGCAAGTATGTATAATTTGCGCATTGTTGTGTCGGCCTTAAGGTGCTGCGTGTCCATACACTGTAGTGAAAGGCATCCATAACATTGACCAGGGCACTAGAGAGGTGATGAGACCAACACCCCAAGATACCGGAAGACGTGACCGTCATGGATCATTACCTACTCCAGTTCAGGTCACCTACATTATACAAGCCGTGTATAGAAAATATATTCAACTAAATGCCACACAAATCTTGCTGAGTATATTTTAACCAACCAGTGAGTATTGACTGTAAATTTATGCCAATATTTATACGGTGGCAGAGGACTTTAGGCGACAGTTTACATACCTGGCTGTGAACTATGCCATTCTCACAATAGACACTTGAACCATATTTTCTGCAATTGCAGGAAGTCGTTGATGGCGAGTCTTGTGGTCACACTTCCCCCGACTCCCAGTGTGAGCAACACAACGATGTGAATCTATTTTTTCCGTAGTAGATGTAATGGTCATCCAGACACAATTGGCGGTAAGTACGCAGTTGGTTAGCTTGTTAATAACTTTTTCATTCTGCATTCAACATTTTCAGTAATTGTTTACATCAACATAAATAACAACGGTCGAGTCTTTAACTGAAAACTTTTCGATAATTCATCTCCCCGTTAACTTCGGAACCTTATTCTGGGATACCTTACCTGGAGAAATTATAGGGACCTGTAGAGTTGATCTCGGCAAGTTCCAGCCCCGCTCCTGTGCCAGGTAAGTCCTCTACGGGCTCATCATAGCCCTTGCTACTTAGAACTTTTTGTTCTTAATAGCTGAATCTTAAACATTGATCTCGGCGCAGCTCATCCCTCAGTGATGGACATTTGGTGTGTATTGATGATTGATGATGAAGATTAAGCAACCCCGGTGATGGCACGGGCATGAATAGCCCCCAAGTTGATGTGTATTTGTCGGTTCAATTAAATATTTGAATACCAGATTTGTTAAAGGTATATACATGGTTTTCTTTACAATGGTCGGGGACAGGAAGCCTGTTAGTCTTAACGAGTCTTCCCCCCGCCTCCAGGCCAACTACTGGCCTTCCCTAGTGTGCAATCCACAACAGTTGCCTAACTCCCAGGATGCGTATTTCCTACAAGGTGAACAGAGGCATTAGGTGTCAATAAATATGCCCAAATGCCCCGGGGTTCACAGGAGTCGAACCCCGGGACCTTTAGAGTGTTGTAACCATTCAGGAAGGAGAGGGCCGCTGGTCAGGCTTCAGGTACAGACAGGTGGTTGCTATACAGAATAACTTCAGGAAGGTGGTCGCTATAGTTAGTTTGCCGCTATAGAGAAAATAACTGGATTGGTGGGTGACAGGGTGGAGACCCCCCCCCCCACGAGGCCGACGTTGTTGTTTTGGATTCGGCTACTAGGGACAAAAAGTTGCAAGTAGCACGGGCTATGGTGAGCCCGTAGTGGACTTACCTGGCACAGGAGCTTCTGTAACTGGATTCAACCTGGCCGACGCTCTCGCCAAATACAGCATCAACACCAGTTGTAGAAGACCCGGTTTTGGGAAAGCCAGTTGCAGTAAGATCAAAACACTGGTATACATATTACAATAAAATAAATTACAATGGGGAAATTTAATTACACGAATACGAGGTACAGTGAGACCCGGTATAGGAGTACCGGTGTACATGTGTACTTGTGAGTGTACATGAGTACACGAGGTGTATTTGTGTAAAGGAGGAAATGTATATGTTTATCTCTCAGAATGTTTGGTAATAAGTTTATTGCTTGTGATGTGTGTGTATGTATGTATGTATTAACACGATGTACTGAACGGGGTGAGAATAGCTTGAGCTACCTCATCCCTTTGTGTGTATTTTACCTCGATAAACTTATTTCAGTTACATGACGGTCACTACCAGGAAGACTGGTATACCAATGACTGTATTTCCGGGAGTTGGTCATTAGCTTTACTGTGGGAGTAAGTACACTTGAGAACAACCTTATCCTCCCACACCACTTACAACTGTTGGCACAAGAGTCATCACCCACAATTAGTTCACTGTATAAACGACTCGGAAGCGTAGCATTTCCGGTGGCATTAGTAGTGGGCAAGGTTGCAGGCGGCGAGATGTGAGGTGTGTGTAATTGTCTTGTCAACAAGCAGTGCAGATATGTGGCTTAGTCACGACAATTTTGTCATGACTCGGCACATGGAGTTGGCAACATTGACTAACAAACAAACAGCGAACACGTCCAGGCGACTTGAATGTCAACGCCTCAATATTATTTATATATACAAGAGTTCTTACATTCTTGTACAGCCACTAGCGCGCACATAGCGTTTCCGGCAGGTCCTTAATCCTAAATTTTTCCCCGGAATACGCCCCGCCAAATCGTTTATCAGCAACCCATTCACTGCTGGGTGAACTGAGGCTATAGTTAAGGATTGGCGCCCAGTCAATCCTCTCCGGCCAGGATACTATACCAGGTCAAAGCTCTCGCTAAACCCTAGACCAGTGTCTTGACACTGGGCCACGGGGAATCCGGGGATGACTATATTTTGTAATTCAGTATGATAAATGATTGACCATAGAACGGCATGATTATATATAATACATACAATATCTATGAGAATGTGTCTTTTTGAAGATTGGGGCAGACGTTTGTGGCTAGCCTCGCCAAGCTTCGCACGGTGAATTGGGATTGTATGTTGACCAGACCACACACTAGAAGTTGAAAGGACGACGACGTTTCGGTCCGTCCTGGACCATTCTCAAGTCTGAATCTATAGCTGAATCTATAACAACAACAACAACAACAACCCCAAGTCTGAGAACTTCAGACTTGGGGTTGTTGTCAGTCTACTTCAGCCACGTTATTGTGACTCATCGCCTGCATATGGGATTGTATAAAGAGTGTCATGGGGGTAGTTGGGGATCGACCCCCCCCCCCCCCCCACCAGGCCCGTCAAGTAGGATTGGGTTCTGTTGCCACAACCAACGGGTTCCATGAAGCCTGACATGTGGGACTGATTGTCCATAGTGGCTTCCAAGTTATATCTCGGCTGTTACCGAGGCTGATTCAACCTTACTGGAGCATATGGTTTGTCAACTGGGAGGAAGAGTAGTAGGGAGACAAACGGCCAGAGACCCGGGCACTGCCGGGGTCTACGTTCCTATGTCCACGCTGAGCTGGCCTTAGGACACCTGTGTTATCATTGGATATGTGCCGCCCCAGACAGACATTCGCTAGGCTGTTGGTTCCTGTGTGGAGAACGGTATAATACTCGCGGAATTAATGGTTCTGGCGCAAACGACCTTTTAAACATTTGAGGAGCTAATTATTCCTCCGTGAATGTACTTCAAACAGAGTTGATTATACATACAAATCACAATAGCGTGATGAATCAAATGGACATATCTACAAGAGATTTGGATCATCTGGAATGATCTCGGACGTTGGTTCGAATCCTCGTCACGGCCCTTGTGGATGTGTTCAGTCAGTTGATTGTTCCTGCCTTGATAATCACCCAGGTACAGTGCAGAACTAGAGCGTTTATCCACCGGACTTTTATTTGGTGATCGGTTGTCAGTCCGTTAAATAGCAACAAATGCCCGTTTGACTTATTTTTGTTTCCCATTAATTAAGAATTTAAACACTAGTCCAGGAGGGCTTAAACTCGGGCACTGTACGAGAGTTTACCAGGCAGCTTGCGGCAGCACAGCGTTGCAGCTGCCAGACGTGGCCTGACGCAACTTGGGAACGATCTTCCGGACAATTAATGCAACTCTTAAATTTGCCAATTACTTTTGAAATTGTTTCAAGAGCGCCAAGTATAAGGAGTGAGTTTTTATACCCAGGAAGATAGCCAGAGATAATGTAATAATGTTTGATCTGTCTGGGGAGGATGGACAGATGGTCTGAATATCTTGTCCCCTTCCTGAGGGGCGAGGCTGTCAGCGTGGTCACCCGTCCAGCCGCTGATCAGGCACAACGGTGCCAACTTAACTGAACGAGGCGCAGATCATTTAGTGCGTGAGGCCAAGGTGGTGTCGAGGGGTGAGGAGTGCTGGGGCCAGAGGGAGAGAGCAGCAGCAGCAGCAGGAGGAGGCAGGACCAGGAAGCACGAGCATCAGGAAATAACAGGCAGCGGAAGGCTTCGCATGTAATTGGGAGTGAAAATATAAGGTAACAGAAAATGGGAGAAGTAATGCAATAGGAAGTAAAGAGCGGCTAAAGTTACCTTCCCAATTCAACCTCCTCCCCACTCTCCCCACTCCCCCCCACTCCCCCCCCCACTCTGATAGCTGAGTGGACAGCGCTTCAGATTCGTAGTCCTGAGGTTCCGGGTTCAGTCCCCGGTGGAGGCGGAAACAAATGGGCAGTTTCTTTCGCCCTGATGCATCTGTTCACTTAGCAGTAAATAGGTACTTGGGAGTAAGATAGCTGCTACAGGCTGCTTCCTGGGGGGTGTAACAAAAAGAGACGCCTGGTTGGAACCGGGCCGCGGGGACGCTAAGCCCCGAAATCACCTCAAGATAACACCCCCCCCTTCCTAACCCTACCACATGCGCCCTCAGGATTTCCTATTCATTATTTTATTCCATGGCCGCCTTGAGGCCGGAAGGCTGTGGGAGGCATGAAACAGTGACGACTCCGGCGTGGAGGCGGAGGCGGCAGCAGCAGCAGCAGCAGCAGCAGCAGCAGCAGCAGCAGCAGAGGCAGCAGCAGCAGCAGCAGAGGCGGCAGCAGCAGGAGAGAGCTGCCTGGACGACCTTGCCAGCCACACCCCGCACTCACAAACTAGTCTACATAGACCTCCATTTCACTCGAGAAACATCTCAAGAACATGTATATTCCTTGGCGGCCTTTATATACCAGTGGCATGTTATGGACAGGTGTCGGCGGCGGCCGCCCCCCCCCCACCTGACGGGGGTGGTGGTGAAGGTGTCACGAGGTTACTGACGCAGATGTGATCCAGTACAGGTGTTGAGGATGGACGCCCCACGCGCGCCGTGATGCAACGCCTCCACCACGGAAGTCTTCTTCTGCCGGCACGCTTCCGCGAGAGCGTTGTCTTGTGGCGTTTGTCACAATGCTTCAGTAAGAGCGTTGACTTGTGGCGTTTGTCACAATGCTTCAGTAAGAGCGTTGTCTTGTGGCGTTTGTCACAATGCTTCAGTAAGAGCGTTGTCTTGTGGCGTTTGTCACAGTGCTTCAGTAAGAGCGTTGTCTTGTGGCGTTTCTCACAATGCTTCAGTAAGAGCGTTGTCTTGTGGCGTTTGTCACAGTGCTTCAGTAAGAGCGTTGTCTTGTGGCGTTTGTCACAATGCTTCAGTAAGAGCGTTGTCTTGTGGCGTTTGTCACAATGCTTCAGTAAGAGCGTTGTCTTGTGGCGTTTGTCACAATGCTTCAGTAAGAGCGTTGTCTTGTGGCGTTTGTCACAATGCTTCAGTAAGAGCGTTGTCTTGTGGCGTTTGTCACAATGCTTCAGTAAGAGCGTTGTCTTGTGGCGTTTGTCACAATGCTTCAGTAAGAGCGTTGTCTTGTGGCGTTTGTCACAGTGCTTCAGTAAGAGCGTTGTCTTGTGGCGTTTGTCACAGTGCTTCAGTAAGAGCGTTGTCTTGTGGCGTTTCTCACAATGCTTCAGTAAGAGCATTATCTTGTGGTGTTATATAAATAAATAAATATATATAGGACGATTATCGTCCTATCTGACGTGACAGTAGCCTGGTTGAGCGGCTCTTCGTGTTGCTCAGTCAACAAACCGTGGCTAGGATTCATCAAACATTTACTCGTGTTCACATACGAAACCTGTGCATCTTTCTTTCAGGCATGGTGGCTTTTGGATTTATTAAACCATTTTACGAGCTCGGAAATGCTGCGAGGTCGCTGTCGACCCAAGGTTGTTATTGTTATACACAGCCTCGTAGTTCGTGTTTTGTTTACTAGGGGGGGGGGTATCCGCCATTGCTCGGGTCTGTTTTCCGTCTATCCAACTATCTATCCATATATTTATTCATATATTCATCCATCCACATATATCACTCGATCCATCTATTTAATCATCGATCTACCTATCATCTACCTATGCATCCGTCTATTTGCCCATCTATCCATATCCATCTATTGGTCTGGAGCGAGTATAAGGATTACTTGCTATCCATATCTATCTATTGGTCCTTCAATCCATATCCATCTATCTATTGTCTCTTATGTCAAAATATAATTGTCTAATGTGTGGTAGTCCCTCGTGAGCTGACTTTAGCGGTGTGACATATCACAAAATAGAATAGTTACCCCATTACTCTACGGCTTGAGAAACCTTTTGAACCTGTGGGAAGATCGTCTATTTTATGCCAGTACGAACAAATTTCTGATAGCAGGAAATTTCTGTTGATTTCCCTAGGATTACTGAATGTGTATTACTCTTAGAATTGTTTAAACATCCATCCAAACATCCCCGTGAAGATATTTAGCTGTGTAGCTGGCGGGCAGTGGCAAAAATCGCCGTAAGGGTCTGAATATGCAGACGAGGAGTCACAATAACGTGACTGAAGATATAATGACGAGACCACACGCCAGAAGATGGAGACGACGACGGCGTTTCGGTCCATCCTGGACCATTACCAAGTTGATTGTGATGGGAGATTGATTGATTGATGAAGATTAAGCCACCCAAAAGGTGGCACGGGCGTGAATAGCCCGTAAGTAGTGTGGCCGTTTTGAGCCATTACCAGTATCAATAGATGATACTGGAGATCTGTGGAGGTGCGACTGCACCCTGCGTGACGGGAGATGTCTCCCGTGTGATGGGAGAGAGTGATTGATGACGATTAAGCCACACACAAGAGGTGGCACGGGCATGAATAGCCCGTGAAGGGGACAGAGGGGAAGCAAGGGCGATAAATAAGGCAAGAGCGAGGTGTGAAGATGACGTAGAGCGGTGCATACTTGTCTCAGGTCTTAGAGCCTACTCATTTTGTGGGTAAATTACATACTCTCCATGATTATACCCCGCAGACAAGACTCTGCAGGCAGACACGCAGCCTCACTGGCAGACAACTCGAGCTGGTCGACAGGTAGAGAACACGGAAGTAACCCGGAAGACCAGCTTGCTCACGAGGTAAAAATTAACTCCTTTTTTTTTGTCCTCTTCCTGGAGTACATCTCTGGTGCTGCCAGTTCTTATTTTGTTTGTTGAACCCTCGTAACCCAGGACCCTACGTATATTGTGCGTGTGCGGCAAGATCTGGAACCCCTTGTCTGTCTGTCTTAACATAATATATTTTGTCGGTGACTAGGCAACATTTGTATATATGTATGTTAGGGTATTATAGAGGTTTCGCCAAGACCCTTCCCACGGTGCAACCCATAACAGTTGGCTAACCCCCGGGGTACCTATTTACTGCTAGGTGAAAGGAAACGTGCCCCACAAATTTGGCACCCTCTCGACGGTATTCGAACCCGGGATTCCTGACAATGAGTTGAGAACGAACCCAACTGTACTACCGGGACCCACCGTGTGGCGTCTGTCGACCAGCTTATCGACAAAGGAAGCTGCCAAAATGTCAGAAAACATCCAGAGCGCGCACAGTGGCAGGAAGCTCGAGGAGTACTCTCCAGACGGCTTCCTCCAACTTTCCGGCTGAGACTAAGTTGATACCAGCCGAACACACGACGAAACTGCGACGTTGCTGCAACGTTTGAACAACTTTTAACACCAAACAAGTCTTAACCACGTTCTAATACGTCGTAAAAACGTTATAACAAGATGTAGCAACTTGATTACAAATGGACCATAGGGAGAGTTAGTGTGTGTGTGTGTGTGGTGTGTGTGGTGTGTGTGTGTGTGTGTGTGTGTGTGCAGGGTACACCAGCCCGCGGACTTCGAAGATAAAAGTATAAATCTTTCCACTGGTTTAGTAGATGTCTGGAAGGTAAAATAAGCAGCAAGATGGCTTTGAAATGTTACAGAAAGAACTGTTAAGATGAAAACGGCAAAAATAAGAGTGGAATGATCGTAAGAAAAGAAGCAGAGAAACGTGTGAATAACATTGTATCCCACATAACTAACCTCAAGCTTACGTAGGCAAGGAAGACATAAACAGTGAATGAACAGGTTGATGATGATGAAGATTAAGCCATCCAAAAGGTGGCACGGGCATGAATAGCCCGTAAGTGGTGGGCCCTTTTGTGCCATTACCAGTATCAAGAGCTGGTACTGGAGATCTGTGGAGGTGCAACTGCACCCTGCGTGACGGGAGATGTCTCCCGTGTAGAACAGGTTATCAAATTTTGAAGATACAGAAAATGATAAGGAAGCATGTGAAGCTCTAAACTACAGACAGACTCGTGTTGGTAATGAACAGTCCCTGCCAGCTACTAGAGCGGCTGGCGCGGCACTAGAGCGGCTGGCGCGGCACTAGAGCGGCTGGCGCGGCACTAGAGCGGCTGGCGCGGCACTAGAGCGGCTGGCGCGGCACTAGAGCGGTTCGCGCGGCACTAGAGCAGTTCGCGCGGCACTAGAGCGGCTCGCGCGGCCGTTCTAGTGCCGCGCGAGCCGCTGTCTCTACACACATGAGAGAATGTGCAGTGACTTAATATCTAACATATTCAAAGATTTGAGTAAGGGTACCGAGTGATGTCTGGGGGCCAGAGCTAGATACTGTTCTAATAGCAGCTTTGTGTTGAGTAATTAGAGGATGCAAATGATTTTGGGTAGCAGAACCCCAAGCTCAAATACCATAGGTTAGATAAGGATAGATGAAAGAGTAATAGAGCGTCACCGGGGCAGGGCGAGGTACATAATATCTGATCTTAGAAAGAATGCCAACAGTTTTTGAAACTTTTTGATACATTTAGAATGTGCCCCTGGAAATTCAGCTTGTCTATAAGAACACCAAGGAATTTGGCATCTACTTTGTTACAAATTTGGATATTGTTTATCATGAGATTAATTTGATTTCAGGATCTATTGCCAAACAAAATTTAGAACTTTTTGGCAATGTTGAGGGCGAGTTTGTTGGCAGTTAGCCAAAGATGGACTATATTTAATTCGATATTCACTGTGACATTTAGAGCAAGAGGGTCAGGACAGGAGAAAATGAAGGTTGTGTCGTCTGCAAATAGAATTGGTTTGAGGTGTTGGGAGGCATTTGGAAGGCCATTAATGTAGATGAGAAAGAGGAGAGGGCCAAGTATGCTGCCCTGAGGAACACCAATGTTGATGGGTAGGGTGGGAGAAATTGAATTATTCACAGAAACATACTGGAGCCTGTCAGTAAGGTAAGACTGAAAGTATTGCAAGGAGTGACCTCTGACTCCATAATGATGTAATTTAAGAAGGTTTTGGTGGTTGGTAGTGTCAAAATCCTTACGCAGGTCCACAAATAACCCAACAGGGAACTCATTTTTATCAAAAGCTGCAGGTATCAATTTAATCATACTAATAAGTGCATCGTTAGTGCTTTTTTTTTTTTTTTTTTTTTAGGTATGAAGCCATATTGACAAGAGCTAAGTATATTGTGTTTGGCTAGATAAGAGTAAAGCTGCTTGTAGATTAAGTTTTCAAATATTTTTGACAAGTTTGGCAGAATTGATATAGGTCTGAAGTTGTTGACAATGATCAGTGAGTTCACCACACTTGTGGACTGGGGTTACTCTAGTTTTTTTTGTTTTTTTCTAGAATATCTGGAAAGGTTTAGAGCTCAAGGGACTTGTAGAGCAAAGCAATGGCAGGAGCTAAATATCTGGAGTCTTTTTTTGTAAATTAGAGTTGGTCTCTCCGCAAGGGCACTAGACTTGGTTTTAAGGGAAAAGATTATCTCATTAACATCAGTGGAATTAGCAGGTGTTAGGTACAAAGACTACAGATAGTTACCTGTAAGATAGTCCTGAACATTAGTACTGGAAGATGGAATATCATTAGCAAGGGATGACCCAATGGAATGGATGAGAAGACCCTGTTGAATTCAATAGCAGTATCAGAGGCTAAAAGCAGACCATCGTTATTGGACAGGAGTATTGGTTTGTTATTTAAAAAAAAATTTGTTCCCAATATTTGTGAAATTGTGCTCCANAGTTGGGTGTAGAGGATCAAGATCTTGGAGGAGCTGAGATGAGCAGCGATGGGTGGAACATGGCTGATGGGGGAGTTGGTAAGCATGGTGGCGAGGCGAGAAGATATGTGGGGTTAGGGAGAGGAAGAGGTGGGTGGGGGTTGTAAGAGACTGAGTACGTACCTGACACTATCTCCGGGAATGTATCCGTGAAGGGTAAGCTCTCTGCTCCGCTCTGCGCCACTGCCATCTGCAGGACAACACTCGCGGAGCTCAGTAGCAATACGGCCTTCCACTGTGGCCCACACAGGTGGGGCAGAGCGGCAGCAGCAGGTGGGCGAGAGAGCAGCAGCAGCAGGTGGGCAGGAGCAGCAGCAGGTGGGGCAGGAGCAGCAGCAGGTGGGGCAGGAGCAGGAGGGGAAAACGAAACGTTTTCGGTTAGCAAAAAACCAGCTCCTCACACCCTCTCCTCCGGTGTAATAGCTTCATCACATCAACACTTCTCAGACAAAATACCAGTGTTTCTGGATATTCAGAACACTACACAACACACTCTAAACTAATAACATGAACATCAACTTCCCTCAACTTACAGTCGAGCAATTGATTAACAATAACAAAACTTCATCTGTGTTTTAAAGGCAGAAGATTATTGAGAGGTGATGGACGGTTGCGTGGGAGTTCGTCCGGACAGAATACCCCCATCATTATGACCGATTGTTAAGGTAATATTTGGACAGTCTGGAGGCAAGAGCTCAGCACCTTACATCTCTGTGTAGCTTTGGGTGAGTGGCAATTACCTGTACTGACTTCTGCTTGTCCCTTACTTGTCTTAATGCAATTTAGATTCTTGTTGCAAAAAGTCTTAGCAAAAATTTAACTGTGATAATTACCCATTATAATATTTTACGTTAATTAATGACTAACAAATATTTAACATATATTATTAATATTACAGGGCCAGGGAAGAACATGTTATATTCCTTACTACAAACCCAATTGGAGCTTTAGGTATTAGTAGTGAGTGTAGAGCCTCGCTGGGCCCTCAGCCCTGAGGGCCTCAGCCCTGAGGCAAGGGTTAGCGTTGACAAGAGTGGGATGATGATGTTTTAGATTTAGCTACTCAGAAGGAAATGTCCGTGTAGCAGGGGCTATAGTGAGCCCGAGTGGAAGAGTAGGAGATACGATTGATGAAGACCAAGCCACCAAGAGGTGGCACGCTCTTGAAAAGCCCCGTAATTGGAGATTACGGGCTTTTATGAGATTATTGGCTTATTTTATCAAGTTTGTAGGGAGGAGGTAGGTAAGGTGTGAACTTATAGTGAGTAAGGTGTGTGTGTGAGGAAGGAGGAGCCAGCTTACCATGGTTCTCAGTATACCCCGCTTGTGAGCTGACTGAAGTCTTGGATGGAACTGATACTTCTCCTGCCTCCTCCACCCTATTTATGTCTCCCCCGCGACCTTAACTGCTTCGAGGATATGATCATTACGATTTCTTCTTCCTTCCCTGTTGCTGTGTACGCGTGCATTCTTGTGTGTGGGTGGTGACGTGCTCACGAGAAAGTTGCAACAAGTTTGAATTATGATTGATTGCAACATAACACATGCCGCAATAAACTCATTATTAATTAATATGTTTACATATATATATAAATAAGGGTACCAAACTTTGTATGGCTTCCCCATCTAACCCGATGAAGTTCGGAGGCTACACGAGGCTCCAGCTCCTGGGCCCTGCCTTAATGAAGAATTATTGTGATTCACAACAATAGCTACATTCCAAGTTTTTATAACAAAGTTTGCCATGAAAACCAATGCAAATTAAATAAGTAATTAATTTTTGTTGGGTACATATGTGGATCTGGAGATAGGCGTTTGACTCAAGCGAGTGGGACCTAGACACTTGTGATCTGTGAGTAGTACTGGGCGGCTGTGACCAGTGGCGCCACGGACCCATCACCAGGCTGACACGCCCTCTGGCCCATCTACACACAAAAGCTTTGTGCAGTTGCTTTCAAGACCATTTCTGTCTACAGTTTCCGGTCGCCAGCAGGCCTTGTAGTTACCGCCCGGCTTCACATACCTGGTGGACACTCTCAGAAGATTCCAAAACTCCGGCGTCCCAGATTTACCCGATTTTACCTGAGAGGCCACTAACACTAGTGGCCTCGACGAGTACAGGAAGCCGGGGGCTTGTCGAAGGTTCCTCCCCCCCTCCCCAAGATGTCTTTATAACAACGCTTCATACTCAGCCCATTCATACACACCCATGACCACTTCCGCCACCTCATTCTTTGAGAGAGACTCTAGTTTGGTTTTCTTTATTATATAAAACAACTTATGTCTACAAGTAAAAGTAAAGTTACCAAAGTAACATTACTGCACACGAGCACCACAAGTGAGGCGCCGGTGGCTGTGTGGATAGCACACTGGACATGTAATCCTGTGGCCCGGGTTCGACTCCCGGCGCCGGCGAGAAACAATGGGCAAAGTTTCTTTCACCCTGATGCGCCTGTTACCTAGCATTAAATAGTTACCTGTGAGTTAGACAGCTGTTACGGGCTGCTTCCTGTGTGTGTAATTACCTAAGTGTAATTACCTAAGTGTAGTTACAGGATGAGAGCTATGCTCGTGGTGTCCCGTCTTCCCAGCACTCTTTGTCATATAACGCTTTGAAACTACTGACGGTCTTGGCCTCCACCACCTTCTCACTTAACTTGTTCCAACCGTCTACCACTCTGTTTGCGAAAGTGAACTTTCTTATATTTCTTCGGCATCTGTGTTCAGCTAGTTTAAATCGATGACCTCTTGTTCTTGAAGTTCCAGATCTCAGGAAATCTTCCCTATCAGTTTTATCAATTCCTGTTACTATTTTGTACGTAATGATCATATCTCCTCTTTTTCGTCTATCTTCTAGTTTTGGCATATTTAATGCCTCTAACCTTTCCTCGTGTGTGTGTGTGTGAGTGAGTGAAAAAAATTGTAGTTAGTAACAGTTGATTGACTGACAGTTGAGAGGCGGAAAGAACCCCCCCCCAAGCATAACTAGGTGAATACAACTAGGTGAATACAAGATACAGTGCACCAAACCAATACACAACAATGCACCACCCCAAATACATAACCATATAATACAGGGAGGGAGCCGGTCGGCCGAGCGGACAGCACGCTAGACTTGTGATCCTGTGGTCCTGGGTTCGATCCCAGGCGCCGGCGAGAAACAATGGGCAGAGTTTCTTTCACCCTATGCCCCTGTTACCTAACAGTAAAATAGGTACCTGGGTGTTAGTCAGCTGGGGGTGGAGGCCTGGTCGAGGACCGGGCCGCGGGGACACTAAAAAGCCCCGAAATCATCTCAAGATAACCTCAAGATAACATAATATACACCACGCAAATACCTATACACAGCGTATAGACGCGTCCAATATGTACACCAATCCACACAAGTGGACCACAGATAAGAGTTCTTATCTGATCTGCAAATACAGATAACCAGTTCCACATGACAGAAAATACGAAAAAAAACAAAAGAAATAATAATACACACAAGGGACCTCAACAGTCGGAGGCCGTTACCACCTACCAAAATGATTACAAAATACAAGGAACAACCAAAAATCTAATAAGGCCCAACAAGGGAAATTCAACAAAAAAGAAGC